>JAXIVH010000005.1:7280000-7525000 GCA_036785325.1 Urophycis tenuis | reverse complement strand
GCACACTAGTGATGCACTGTTGAGGTGTTTTCTCACCCAAACTCGCTTATGGCCTTAACTGCACCCAGCTGATCTCAATCAACCATTTGTAAACAGAAGGAAATGACACCCATTAGGCTAATATTAGGCTTTCATATTATACAACCATATAATTGTTGTATAATATAACATGTAAAACAACAGCTACAATCACCACCACAACCGCTTTGTTACTCATAACGTGGTTGATGTGAAGGAGATGACGGACAACCATCATTTCAAGATGTTACTTAATCAGGAGGACTCGTCTAACTTGTGGCCAACCTTCTCTGCGTGCAGGTGAGTGCGGCCTATTACCAGGTTATTTGGATGAATTAACCAAACAACAATATGCAGTGTCAATGTTGGACTCCATAGCATAATAGGCTTTTCTTTATGCAGGCAAAACCCTTATTGAATAGTTAAAGACAGAACAGCTGAAATATGACAAGGGGCAAAATAAAGAGGCATTTGCATGTGAACATAAATAACGAACACAATAGGCATCGATAGGCCATAATGAAACACATACGTTATTCCAAAGTAAATGAGAATACAATGGGAATGTAATGTAAATAAAAGGACAAAACAAATTCCAAGAAACTTTTGAGAGATAATTAGGATGGCGTACAATAGCCAATATCAAGAAGAATGAAGAAGCTTATTCAAGTAACCCACACACCTAAGAAATTCTGACGCACACACACGCGTCTCTCCTTGTGCAAACCCATTCATAAAACTGTCTGTCTCCGGCCTACGTAAATGATTTGAAACATTACACAATCACTTGATTTAGAGCCATCTTGAAGTCCGGCCCGAGTGAAGCTCACTACGGGGAAATGCCCTGAAGACTCATGGCTAATGGTTGCTTCCCTTCTCACCCTCTGGCCTGCTGGGTAACAGGTATGAACTTGCTCATGAACTCCATGGTAATGAAGCCACCAGGGAATCCATCATTTTAATTCATAACTCAATCTTTTTTCAACGCTCGCCAATTATTCATTTGAATAGCTGAGAAACCCTAATTATGCTGCGTTCTATGCAGCACAACGCTGATATGTAAAAACCATACCAAACATGTATACAGAGAACTGAGATGTGATTTACAAATCCTTTACGCATGGGTTGGTTTTGTTGAGGTTAAATGTCCCTGCCTTGGATAACCCCTTGGATAACCCCTATAAGTATTATGGGCTGTGGGTAAATCCAGTCGGCTGTGGATGATTTCAGTGAAGTGGTCAAAATACCACACTGTACTCTAAAGCGGCATTGTATTATGGGATTTTGGTTGGTAAATATTTTTGAAGCCCTTAATTATAATATGCCAATAATTTGATGCATCTAAACTGAGTCTTAGTGAGAATGACAAATCAAGTGTGTGTGTGTGTGTGTGTGTGTATGTGTGTGTGTGTGTGTGTGTGCGTGTGTGCGTGCGTGCGTGCATGTGTATCGGTTAACATCCTGCTCTGATGAGTGCCAACGTGGACCGGATAACGTTAACTATTCAACAATGCATCATATGAATGCACATAATGTTAGTAGCTCCCCCCCCCCAAAAAAAAAATAGTGGTCCCACCAAAGTAAGGGTCACCAGCATTAACAGCTCTCTGGTTCTCCCGTGAAACATCTCTGTCTAACATCTAACTCGGCTGGAAAAGAATTGGCATGCGCCCCATAGGGCGCATGGCAAGAACTGAAGTTAAACGAGAGCCAAACGACCTGACCCCGCCTTTAAAGAAATGCTTTCAGGTCTTGTTCATACCGGGGGGCACGCAGGGCCGCCGGCTGCCCCGTAAAAGCCCCTTCAATACAGTTTCAATCAGCTGCATCAAGGCCCCATCACCAGGTGACCAGGTAATCACGTCCGCCAATCAGGAGCCATGCATGCCATACAGGGCTTGCTTAACCTGGGCTGCTGCTGGGTCTCAGCTGCCAGGAGGCTTCCTGTGACCTCGGCGCCTGTTCAGGAACCCTTCAGGAACCCTTCCTCGTGAGGCCAAAACCGGCTCCGATCCCAACATGGAGGACGTCTAGGACAGGCGTACGTACACCAAGAAGCATCCTTAGCAGACGCATAGACCTGACAGACATTTCAGGTGAGCATCGGATGACACACTTCGGTCGACCAACGCGGGTTGCCTGCTTCGTCTCATAAACAATGTCGTGAGGCATAATGAAATACATTCTCCAATCTCACATGAGGTTTATTTCACGAGTAGCTGTCAAATAAAATTTCTTTCCCCTGAGAAAGAAATCGCTTTTATCCCAAGACTGTGAAAAACAAAGAGGCTGACAGCTAGCATTGTGACAATGGCATCACTCAACAGAATAGATGCACACCCAACGACACATGCTTGTTGCTTGGTAACGAGACCGTACGCGGTAAGGCCGGCAAACTCTGTAAAGCGCTCAAACGCAGTAAGTAAGGACCTAACAAGGAAGCTTCCCAACTTGGCACATCCAATGAGAGGCCATTGGGAGTAGCAGAGACATGGCCTTGAGAGACGGAGAGAGGGGAACGCCATCTAAGTCCCCGTGCAGACCGAAAAACTTTTGCGGGCTCTTAAAACACGAGGCAGGCTGCTCTGCCTTTCTTGTTGTTGAAGCCAAGACAAAAATAGTGCAGATAATAAGTGTTTGGTGTGACGGGGGCCTAATGCTAACCAATCCATAAATGCTTTTGGGAGGAGTTGGCTCTCCTTTAAAAACCCTCTTTATCATGTGACCAGAAGGTGAAACGATGGATGGATTGTAGGAGAGCGTGGTTCTGTAAACACGGCCAGCAAGGCTAAGCCACTGTTATCATTGGTTACATGGCTAATACATACCAAGCCTACAGAGCTATATAGCATGAACCACTCGGTAATCCATCCGTTTATCCATCCGCGCGCACTCACAACGCTAACCAGTACGGAGAAATGAAACGCACGCCTGCAAGAGTCAAAACACCGCTAGGCTGCCGTTTGCTGATTGTTCGGCCAGGTTATTGAACGGCCGAGAAGCACAGAGAGAGAGAGAGAGAGAGAGAGAGAGAGAGAGAGAGAGAGAGAGAGAGAGAGAGAGAGAGAGAGAGAGAGAGAGAGCTAGAGAGAGGGAGATTAATACATGCTTTTCATTAATTATGTTTGCAGTTAACAACCCTATAGGGAACTGAAGGCATTAAGGGATTCTGTAAAAGGCTTGGTTGATAAACTTCACTGATTTGCAAGCGGTCTGAAGCGTTTTACTCTCACAGGTAGAAACAAGATGATTTTCACGACTTAAAAATCCACTGAAAACACACTTCAAATTCACTTTGATTTCTTAATAATGCTACATAAAAAATAGAGAGAAACTGAGAGCTTCAATAAAAGTACACTAGAGTGTTTGAGTCTCTTTTTATTGCCATCTCTATGAAGCAAAGGAATAAATGCATTTCACACTTGCACTCGTCCTGTCCTACACTTATAGTCTTCATCAGTGTCCTCTACTCCAATGAAGAGACGCCATGAATACATTCATGCTCTGAGGACCGGAGGCGACAGTGCTGCTGAAGTTAACCCCACTCAATGCACAGACATTAACGATCACCTCAACGGTAAAAAAATAATAATCGCCGTTATTTTTCCCCCCCATTGGAAGCCAGAGCAACCAGGCTAGGAAATAAGTGGTCACTTTTCGTCAGAGGAAGAAGCAGCAGAGATTTACGGCAGCTTCCTCATGAGCTGACCGCCGGTGAGAAGGAACAATGAACGTGTTCAAAACCACCATCGGACAAAGAAGAGAGAAATGTTCCACATGTCGGTCATTTGTGTCATAGCCCCGCTGACCGGACCGGACTGGAGCATCGCCATGCACCGCGTGTCCTCCTGCATACCCTGCCTGATGACATCACCTAAAAGGAGCATGTGGCTCAAGGAAAGAACGGCGCCTGCGCTCGCAGCCTCAACGTGAGACAATCCAGATGTTCCGAGTTTGCGCTTCGCAATGAAGACCTGTCTGGCCTTGGCTGAACCGGCCTTTGTGGCAAAAAAAAAAAAAAAAACCCATCCTCTCTGCTGGTGAAAGCCTTCCATGCAAATTTCCATTCCTCTTTTATCGTAGTTGTTTGGTCCATCTCGGATAAAAACTACTTTGATCGCTCGGTCCATCGCTTCCCTTTCCTCCGGCCTGCGGTGTCCCTTAATGCCCCCGCGCTACATCGGGCCCACCATTTTAACATTTCTGGAGAGGATTTCAACGGGCTCGGGGCCAGACTGATCCGCAGAGAACTCGCGAGATCAGGACGGCCTCACAGGGTGAGTGTAATTGGCTCTGGGACAACGCGGCTTTGGACGGGTGAAGTGTTGCCAGCACCCGAGAGAACAGTGTTGACTCTTGGATGTGATTGGTCCTGTGTCCCGTTCAAAAACTACACGGGAACGCGAAAGAGCGATAGGCGGTGTCTTCATGGACATTGTCCTGAAGAATTGAAAAGTCATTCATATAGTTAACAATTTCTGGCCTTTAAGAATAGAGAGGTTAGCGGAGTATCAGTTATACATAGAAATGTACACTCCAAAAAGAAAAATGGAATGGTATCGAAAAACCCTAGTCATCATATTCCAGTTGGATATATGCAATTTTGGCATTTGTTTGGTGTGTTCTACATGATGTTTTTGTTTTGTTGATAATAGATTCTGTCTTCATATTCAGCCGGCGGCGAGCCAAGAAACATCGACAATCTCGCGTGACTTTCATACTTCCCAAAGGCATTGGCGCATCATTCATTCCATTCTTCCAAACTTGCACCAAGAAGCACCGATTCTCACTCTTCTACCGGGGTGACGAGCCCCGGCACATCACCTCAGAGCATACCGCCTTAACATGCTTATTCCAGAGCCCAACGGCATCTCTTTTATTTATGTACATACATATAGGAATTCATCCGAAGGAATACAATTTTGTGTTACCGTGGCTGATGGAAGCTTATTGTGCCTATCCACACAATGAATATAAAAATATCCATTGGAAATCTTTTCTGTGACAGTGAACAATGAAGCCTCTCCAAGGTAAAAATGTACGACAAATGTGCTGATTGTGAGTCACTTTGGACAAAAGTGTCTGCTAAATGCCCCTAACTCTAAATGTAAACTTCACTTTGAAAGGTCCTTTTTCATATCACCAGCGCCGTCAGCATCGGACAACACAAACATCATGTGGTGTTGAGGCCTGGCCCTACGTGGCGGCTATCACTGCTAACAGCGAGAGGGTTCAACCCGTCAAACCACGGTGCAGGGGATTACAAACATGTTTCCCGGTGAACTCGGACCCTCCTCATCCATCACTCCATCTCGTAACGGTGACTGAAAACATCAGACAATCATGCCACTCTATTTCGTTTCATGGTCCTACTCTGCCTTCCCTTCCCCTCCATTCCTTTCCATTATTTCTTTTTCTCAGCCCCGACCGCAACTTTTTCTCTCTCTTTCCTCCCCCTTACCGGTGTGTTCTGTTTCACTGGCTGTCCAAACACACTGGAGCTGTTCAGATAGCTTGGCACATGAACAAAGTGCCGCTGTCTCTAACCGGACTCACGGATAGGTTGGAGGGGGAGAGAGAATAGCCGCGGCTTACACACACTCTGCTCCACTGGCTAATCCTGTTACCTGCAAGACGGCGTTGAAAAAAAGACAACCCTGTGGCTACCCTCCCTTCATCCCACCCCTGTGAGCACAGTGGAAATAATAGGACATTTCCAGAAGAAAACAAACAAAAAAACAAAACATTTAAAAAACATTCCTCTGCTACCTCAGCCCTTGTGATGGGATCCGTCTTTGGGCGTTTCGTAAATGCTTTTGAGAGGCCCGTGCAGGGGGGGATAACCTAAAGTGCTGCTCCCACGTGCACAGCATGACCTTAAGTTACACCTTAGACACTTCATCGGCGGTTAAGCGCGGCATATGCTGCGGTGTATTTATCTAACGCCAGGCGCCGGATTACAATCTGTGGCATTGTTTTGGCCGAGAGATCCTCCATAGCCAGGTCTACTTCCTGCTTTCCGTTGCCCTATTGTTGGCACTTTCTCACCCTGTAGATGGTTCATCTTGTGTGCATGTTCATATCAAAGGCTGTAGACAGGGTCTTAATACAACAGAGAATGCAACACCAAGCACATTTGCGGTTTGTTGCTATATCGATGCATTTCAACAGGTGTATTTCTTTTTGCCACCAGGCACTGGTCCACTGACAAGTATCTGTCAATTTTCGAAGAGCTACTCTACGATAAAATATTCATCCTGGTGTCCCTTTCCTATGCTTTATTTTTTCCGTACTTTTCCAAATGCAAATCATTGGTTCAAATGGCAGAAAGTCATGCAAACTAATGAAGACTGCAGAGCGGGTCTGAGAACAGCAGGGAATCCACGTGTCTTAACTGAGGCTATGCCTAATCACATATACCTCTGCAAGCTTGGTACATTATGCAAACTGTTGTTTTACTTCACTAATCATCAAAGCGTTGCGTCATCACCCTATATCTCTTGTTTTTCCCCATTTGACTCAAGTACGTCTCTTTCACTCTAGTCTGGTGGCTGGTTTACCTCACCTGGATCATAGACTGGCTGCCTGTCCCTCAACAGCAATAACACAAGTAAACAGTGGGGAAGCAATATCTAAAATAACACACACACACACACACACACACACACACACACACACACACACACACACACACACACACACACACACACACAAACACACATACACACAACGCATACAGAAGAACCAAGCTCAGCAGGGGTGTCGATCTAGCTTCACAATCGAGTATCTAGAAGGCTGTAGAAGGGTTTTTATCACAGCAGGGAAACAACATGACTGAACTTAGGTTAAGCAGCAATACAACAGCAAATACACATACTGAACAAAAGCTCCACTTGCTTTTATGACACAGCATGGCAATTCAAATAGCACCCACTCCAAAATCCAACTGCACTGGAAAAAGCCTATTGTCCCTGCGTAGTTAACACAAGCACTCAGGTCAGTAAGGGTTCTCTTTGAGTTACGTTCAACTCTTTATTCCTTAATTCACTCATTAAATAGAGGACTGTTCTAGGGAATTATGTTTGGTGTCAGAAATCACAATCATTAAAAGCATTCTCAAAATTCCTCAAAATACACAAAGGACACCCCAGATGTCAACAATGTCTCCCTATAATGCAGAGCTGCTCTACTCATGTTTTGGGACCCAACAATGTCTGTATGTAATTACATGCAATTACAAGGTCATTGTATTTGTGTGGAATTACGTGGGATCACAACGTCGTTGAAATTGTGTGGAATTACACGCACTGCGTATTGACTTTTCCAATAGGTTGGAAATTCAACTATAACAAACAATATAGACTTTTCTGGGTGATGGCAACGTTTAACTGAAAATAAATGATTGAAGTGCAGACTGTTTGTGATTAAAACAGGAAAAAAGACAAAAACAAATGAATGTGTAGATTAAAAAAAAAAAAAAAGATTAAATAACAATCGCTCGACATTGAATGTTTGCAGCTGAAAAAGGCCAACGTGAATAGCATAAATTCAGGGCACCGGTGGGTAGAGTCCAACTGAGTGAAGGAGCGGAACACAGGCGACCCGGTGGTTACTCACCACTGGAGCAGTCCAAGCCCCCCCAGCCCGGCTCACACTGGCAGGTATCAGGAGACACACAGCGACCGTGGGCACACTCCTCCGTACACAGGGCTGTGGGGGGGGGAGAGTGGGGGAGGAGTGGGGGAGGACACAGGGTGGGGGAGGACACAGGGGACACACGTTCAGCACAATGTTCCAAAAAGATCCCTCTTAGTCGTGACACTGTTTAAATGGGATGGATTTTATAGGGATTTATAGAAATATAGGGATATAGATGTACAAAAAGAAAAAAAAAAAGTATAGTATTTTATTTAGATTTTTAACTTTTGGTGACGTCACAAAATAAACTGTGAATCACGATACCCTAATCTTTTTGTTTCTTTTCTGTTTTTGGTGCCGGTACAGGTATGTGTGCAGGACAAAGCGGGGTGGGGGTTAAGGCTGCACACCAATAACCATAATGAGTGCATTCATCAACCCGCGTCCAGCGTTGCAGTAGCATGCTGCAAGAGCACATTCACCCCCCCTTGCCCACTGATTAACCACCACCTTATGTAACTAACCAAAGAGCCGACCTCAAGGGAAGCGGCGAAAGCACCTGTGTAATGCTATGTGGAGTGCATGTGTCTGTGTACACATTTTAACGCGCTATTTAAAAAACCCTAATTATAATGGTTTGGGTTTTTTTGGGGGGGGTGGCCGACAATAGCACATTGTCAACCTTTTAGCTGGGCCCGCCGAAGCTTTCATGTTGTCTACCGAGTGTTCTTTCATGTGTCTCGGTAATTAAATGGTGTGGGCGGTGGGGACCGTTTCACACGTACACACACGCGCACCGAAAACAATTTTCTGAGAAGTCTAATGCCTTGGCTGTGGTCAACGCCGACGTGTCTGCGCTCTGCATAGGCGTTGTGAAATAACAACTTCATACCTAAAGATTCTGTAGCGTTCGGTGTATAGTGGTCTCAGACCATAACAGAACAAAACCCCACATTAAGTGGTTTATGCTTAAAATGGCACAAAATGTCTGGTTAGTATCAGTACACATTTTTGTGCAGAACGTTTTTTGATGTTTCAATACACCGTTCATATTTAAAACCCCCTATTTGAACAGTGAAAGTAAATGCACCATGTATACTCCTAAACATACAGATAAGGGATCACCAATGTCCTCAGTTTCTCCTTAGGTTCCTGCTAGACACCTCCGATATCTCTGCTATGACTTGACCTTATGACTGTCTAGCACTATCTTTAGGGCATAACAATAGATGCTTCCATTGTTGGGCGAAAGTGAGACATGGGGACACAGGGCAGCCATCTTCTCTGATGACATTTGATGCCGTGCTGCTCTGATAAGCAGAGGGAAAGGATGGGTCTGTGGGGAGGGGGCAATGGAGTGTAGGAGATGTAATGTAGACAGAGTGATGCCAAGTATAAATACAAACAGAAAATGATCGACATATTAAGGTGACATTAGAAGACACAGGTGACAGTGGTTCTGAACCCAGTCATCTTTTGGCTCGGCGTGACACAGCATATAACCAGTATGTCATCTAGTTCAGAGAGAGGACCTTTCGGTCTATTGGTTATTCTCAGTATTTTTTAGACATGGAAACAAAACTTGTTCTCTGCAATTGACCCATCTTATGGTACATGGGAGCAGTGGGCTGCTATGGTCAGCGCCCGGGGAGCAAGTTGAGGCTCAGCTCAGTCTTGCTCAAGGATACTTCGACATGCAGACAGTTGGAGGAGGGGAGGAGGAGGAGGAGGGGATCGAACCGCCGACTCTACGGTTAGTGGACGACCCGCTCTATCCACCCACTCTCTCCGCTGAGCTACTGCCGCCCCTTAAATGATGAACAGGTATTAGATAGACAGCTACTGTATGTGTACAGACGGCAAGAGAACACAGTGGTACACACACAGATGGGCATAGAAGATCAAACGCAAATAAAAGAAGGCAAAATAACTTTCTGGAACAACATTTCAGCCATCTGAAAATGAAATCCATTGGAAAACACAGAATCCACGGACTTCCCAGGGTAATAAAGCCAGCATTGCATGGACCTGATTTAAAACATGTCGAATAATATTCACATTCCTATTATCCACCTCAAGGAGCCTGAGCATAGGGTTCAACCTGCTGTGAAGGTTGACGCTGAAGTCCTGAAATGCTTTAAGCTCTGCTTAAAGATGCAACAGACACGATCTGGGTGAACACAAAGACATCATCTAATATTGTTTTGGTGGCTTTGTGAGGGGGGTTTGCTGTACTATCATGTGTCTGTTGCAAGCTAGTGTCCCTTTGATCAATGTCTCAGTATTGCCGCAGCCTCATGCGTCCATAGCACAGGAAAACCCGTGCAAAACATGGTCCAACCTTAATTACGTTTTAATTTCTAACATGACGTTAGCGGTGGACAAAGAGCCACTTTGGATGCACATTAGGGTACATCCAAAGTGTTTCCCCTTTTTCTTGGTTCCTTTATCGATATTTATAAAGGTTGTAATTATCACACATCCGTTGTAGATACACACACACACACACACACACCTTGTCTGAATGTGACAGAGAGAGAGAGAGAGAGAGAGAGAGAGAGAGAGAGAGAGAGAGAGAGAGAGAGCAAGAGAGGGAGAGAGAGGGAGAGAGAGTGAGAAAGAGCGAGAGAGAGAGAGAGAGAGAGAGAGAGAGAGAGCGATAGAGGGAGAGACAGCGAGAGAGAGCGAGAGAGAGATAAAAGCTGGGGAAACGCAGGAGAAGAGAGAACAATAGGTAGATAGTCCCATCTCAGGTTAAGCTACAACCTATAGGCTGCGGCAGCTCCACTTATCTTCACTAGGAGACCTTCCTGGGCCTTTGCCATGGCTTGAATATTAAAATGTATACATTAATTTCAGCAGTAGCAACACAAAAAAAAAGAAAAAAAAAAGAGTGTACACCGTGAAAATTCAACTCATTCTTTATGCATTTTTTCCACGCCGGTGCACCTGTGTAGCATAATATTAATATGGTGCCATAAATCAAGTCAGGGTGATACCGGAGAGCAAAGGTCTCTTTACACTTTCTTCGCGCTCGTAAGACTGCATCATCGAGA
This sequence comes from Urophycis tenuis, assembly GCA_036785325.1. Classification (NCBI taxonomy): domain Eukaryota; kingdom Metazoa; phylum Chordata; class Actinopteri; order Gadiformes; family Phycidae; genus Urophycis; species Urophycis tenuis. The sequence continues at coordinate 7,514,288 of JAXIVH010000005.1, read as the reverse complement.
TATCGTATCAAACTGTCCACAGGAAACACTGGGACCTGGACGCTGAGGGCCACATACACAAACAGGGTTTCCACGGTTTCCAGAGGTTAAGGTAGAGCACATAGCGCCGACGTCCCGCGCCAGACCCGCATGTCTCAACACTCCCAGAGAGACTGCATGTGAGCCCAGACGCCCATTCCAAACCAGCGCAGCCGACCAACGGCCCTCATAGCCTTACAAAGTGCGCTGGCAGTCCGCGCGCGGCCATGGCCTTTAGAGTCACCGTTTCTGCGGCGGCCGTTGCCGTGGACGGGCGGTCTGCGTGTCCTCTGCGTTTCAGAGACTTGGGAACCGCGACATGTCGGCAGGCAGAAACCCGGCGCGTGGGCCGCCACCGCGTCACTTGGGGTCACACACCGACTCAGGCGGCTCAGGGAGTGCGACTGTGAAGTGGATTTTAGAGGCAATGCGGTGAGCGGGAGAGACTTCTGCCACTGCCGCACTGCACTCGCTCGGAGGGGTGGAAAGTTTAGTCAGAGATGAAGTCAGAACAGTAAACACGAAGGCCCGGGCAACTGTATCCGTGTGTGTGTGTGTGTGTGTGTGTGTGTTACTATTGTCCACCTGGATACCCACAGAAGGAGAGAGAGGACAATCACACTGAACTCAGAGTGAACGACCCTCAAATTATGTTGTTGGTTTTTTTTCACCAGACGACAAACTGCCTTTCAGCAAACCTTGCTATCCAGCATATTCGCGGGCTGAAGATGCTTATTCGAAATCCGATGAAAAAGATCCAAAGCCATAGTTAATCTAATCCTGCAGCAGAGGAGTCGATGAATCATTTAACAGCTGCCTAATCCTTTCATCCCCCTGGATTAAAACAGAAACGGGAAACTAAGCCAGCCAAGAGACACACCCTGATGTAAGGATGTCAAACTGAGACTCTTGAAAGGTGCAGGCTTGCCTATGTGCGCTGGTGTCGCAGTCTTCTGGGCCGTGTAGTCTATTGATTCCTGGGAAAGGATGAGCAGGGACGGTTTTAATAGTGTGTCGCCCCGTACAGGAGAACAAGGTACACAATGAATCAAATTGTTCAAATAACTTAAGCGATTACTATGACTGAATCACACTCCTCTGGTGTACAGAGTGACATTCAATTAGCATGAGCTTATATAAAAGTCGCATATAGATTATCATTAGAAGGTGACATGCTCATTAGCAATACAATATACCTTATGCACCCAATATAATAGCTTATTTGGCTCCATCTCGCTTCTAATCATGAAGAATCCCGCACTCAGTTCACCCACCCAGCTAGCAGAAAACAAGACGGTGGCTAGGGGATTAGGGTCCATGAGCAGAGTCAAGTGTGCAGGGAGGAGGGTGAGGGAGACAGACTAGGCGGGCAGGCAACCAAGCTTCGAGTTTCCGAGCCGGTGAGGGAATGACGGGGTTGTGCAGAGCTGCAGAGGAGCCATAAGAGGTAAGACATGAAACAATGCAATGCAGAGACTTTTAAATCAGGTCAATGGGGATCAAGAAAGCATCCCGACTGAAGACCTCCTTGGCTGACACACATTGTAAAGTTATGCGAACGCGCGTGTGTGTGTGTGCGTGCGTGTGCCTGTGCGTGTGCATGTGTGCGTGTGTGTTGTGTTGTGTTTGCTCGCAGAAAAAAAAAAATCGAGGGAATATTCTACAGGGTTATAGGGTTTGTTCGGCCGCCTGGAGGATATCCTTCAGTTACCTCTGGATGTGAAAATATTAAACAACAAAAGAGCTGCCTGAAGTAGTTAGCGTTAGCAACCCTGGGCAGACACACGTTCCCAGGCCGGCTCGGTGGGTAAACCATGCTAACAAACCGCTCAACCGTCGACAGAGAGGGGCGTTTGACAGAAGAGCTGGTCTGGTAGTGGTTAGACAATAAAGATGAGGTTCATTTGTTCTGGGCCCCTCAGGACATAACATTGTTTACATGCTGAGCCTGAATAAAGAGTCATAGGCCCAACATGTTCCCTAAGGCTGAAACACTTTCATATCCTGTCCGTAAATGGAAGAGACAACAACGGTATAGAGGCTACTATCTAGGGTGGATAATTGATGTGTTTTTTTTCCCAGGGGCTAGATCAAGGGTTTGGACCTGTAGTACTAAAGTCAAGATGAATTCATTTTGTTTTTCACTGCTACTTCTTCTTTATAATAACAAGGATTTATGTCCACGGCTCTGGTCTACTTATGATACTTACAATTAATACATATATATTTTTATATACAGTATATTTTTTCACTCTCTCGCACATTGTGGAAGTCAAGGTCCCCAACGTTTTAAAGGGGGAAACAGTTTTAGATTCTAAATAAGGGAAAATGTGGTGTATTGAAGTCTTGTGTATCTGAAGCCCACACTCAAGCACATTAGCCCTTCTACACAAATTTTGAATCTCTGTAAATTGGAATTTGAAAACGGTGGCGAGACAGTGATGCAACGAGAAAATGTTTTATCCGTTTTAACAGGCGGGGAATCGTTTTATGGGAGCTGTAGACCAGTTGACCAGGAGACCTTTGAGTTCACGTGGACCTCTAAATTGTCATCAAGACCTCCATCGTGGACCATCTTCACATCCAAACAATCATAATAATAGATACATTCACGTTAAGTGGCTGAGCAGAGAGTGCAAGCACTAACCCTTTAGACCCAATGATCACTGGAGAAAGCCATGGCTGATGGGAGACAGTGGGAAGTAAAATGCAGCTCAAGCTCCCAGGGTGTTTATACAGCAAACACAAATCAACATGAAACATCATGGAAAACATGACAATGGAAAACATGATGGAATACACAAAGTTTCACTTTGTTTTATAATAATAAGCCATACCACTATATGTACTGAAACATATTTGTAATATATCTATTTTCAATTATTGATTAAAATTTTTTAATCCTGTGATAATTTCCATAGAATCTCTTGCCCTAGAATCTCTTACCCTCAGATACTTTAAAAACAACATAAAAGGGATGACAATTTCCATATTTGTGCACCGAATTCAATGTCCACAATTTCATTTGAGATCTGATTTCAGAAGTTCCCACAATGCGTTTGTGGAGCGTGTGCACGAGCGTGTGCGTGTGTGTGCGTGTGTGTGCGTGTGTGTGTGTGTGTGTGCTTGTGTGTGTGTGTGTGTGTGTGTGTGTGGTTGATGGCTGGTTTAAGTGGCCTCACCTGGCCCGAGTCTGGCTCATCAGACTCCAGGGCCGGGTCTGGCTGCACAACCGTGGTGCACCAACTAATGAGGGCACACAGGTTAAACCAGCCATCACCACACACACACACACACACACACACACACACACACACACACACACACTCACACACACACACACACACACACACACACACACACACACACACACTCACACACACACACACACACACACACACACACACACACACACACACACACACACACACACTCACACACACACACACACTCACACACACACACACACACTCACACACACACACACACACACACACACACACACACACTCACACACACACACACACACACACACTCGAGGACCTTGGACATGTCAATTGTTAACAACCTGCTCGGCTTGTAACACCTCGCCAACTCCCAAATATATGGCTTTTACCACATCTACTCATGTCTGGGTTGTCATCAGAGCCCAGTAAAAGCAGGAGCACCGCTGCAGCGCTGCAGGATGCAGTGTCCTGTACATCCATTTACGTGATGTGCTACATCTATGTAGCATCTATCCGTCACGCACAAAATCAGACCCAAATCCTAAAAAAGGATTACGCTCTGTATTTCCCTGCAGTGTAAAAAAAAAAAAAAAAATTGAAAGTAGGAAATAACTGAAATTAGATAATTCCTTCGTAAACAGCGCACAAAAAAACCCAACACAATTCTGGATGTGTCATTCATTAAAAAAACATTCTCCAGCTTTACCCTGAATAGCCTTTGATTGAGGTTTGCACATGAAAAAAACATGATTCAAAGCAAAGTCCTTGCATTTGACTATAGAAATAAGTAGGATTTATTTATCAGTTGTTGAAAAACAAATTAAAGCAGCAGGAAAAAATTAGTCTTTCAACAAAATACCCGCTTTCCAAGGGCGACTAAAAAGAGCAGTAGGGTTTGGTAAGGTAAATCCAATAAGTTGGCAGAGGGGAATATTAGGTCCAAGGACCAGTGTTTTCACAAGGCTTAAAAAGATTGCTTTATTCCAAACTCAAGTAATGTAAGAAAGGCTTAGTGCAATAAAAGATGAGTGTCTACGTACAGTCACCAAGTTCTCCTTAGACACATTTGAGCGCCACTTTTTGTAGCGTATACGACCAATAGCATCTAGGATGTCGTGAAGATGTTGTCTCTTGTGTTGACCGTGTTATGATGGATGGAGTTCGACATGCACAACAAACTCTGCATGTCAACGCAATACCATGTCGATGATTGTAAACGTCACCTATATATTTTCTTAAGTATAAACATTCAGCAATGCATGCATTTGACTCCATAGAGACAACAATCATCCACACGGCGCCCTGTTCTTGTCAGAAGGTGAGACTTTTTTAATCAAATGTGTTCTTAATGCGGTGAGTTTCTTTGTCAGGTTACTTGAAATTTCAATCTTGCCTGCGGTCTTTTTGTTTGGCTTTTCACAGAAAGCATTAGAGATTAGACGTGGCTGCGCTGAAACTCTCAAGATGACTTTCCAGGGAGTGACTTTAAAGCACTCCACCGTGCCTCACTCTTCGTCTTGATGGTGGCGGTGGCGATGGCGATGGCCGTGGAGAGATGAAACTCTGATGAACTGTAACACTTACGGACACACAGGTCTCCACTCTCATAGAAGCCCGGGCAGCACTGGGACCGCCGCCTGTACATGGTCCTCACGCCTCTCCGGTAGGCCGTTTTGTAGCTTATCCTGTAAAAGCACACACACACACACATAAAAAAAAACACCATGTGCAAAAACACACACAAACACACACAGATAAATGTCTGTCCTTGAAGAGCAAAGCGGTACTGATGTCAGCTGCAAATGTTTGCGCATCTCGGCCACTGGGCTTGGTATCACCCAGGAGGACCATCCACAGCCGTCTGCACACTTTAAATTACAACCTTTCCATTCTGGGGTTGCATCCCGCACCCCGTTTCCAAACCCCAGGACCTCGTGGAACATGCTCTAATCGATACAGTCCAGTGCGTGTAATGTACACATGAATCAGTTCCTGTTCTCTGGTGTACCTCTTAAGTCGCAAGAGGATCGAAGCCGACTTAAGTCCAGGTGTTGGCCCGGTTGCTCTGGGGCAAACGCTTTCAGGTCCGTTTTCTATTATATCTATGACTTATTTATTCATCCATCTATGAATAACACCAGGGCAGCAAGGCCCCGCATCTGGTTTTATGTAGAAAATAGCCCAAATGTGTTGGAGATGGTGGTGTTGCTACTGACAAGCAGGCTGAGGTCTTTAACAGAGTCGAGGATGATTGTGTTTCTGGACCTCAGTGACCTCGCGAGGCATTCTTCTCTCACCTAGGGGAGTATGCAGCTTTAATGGGATCATAGAGTCCATTTGCCAACAGTGGCCCATTATAATTATACCACCCAACAATACTTAAAGATAATTCTGTCAGTTATAGAAAGCATTCGGCTGTCCACATTGAGGCATTTGAAGCGGTGTGCTAATATACACTGTGTGATAGGCCTCAATGCACTGAGTGTTAGATTGTGACGACTACATCACTTCATCCCTTCTTCATCTGGTATCCGTACCTGTGCCGGGTGCATTTGAACCAGTTCAGGATGTCTGTGCAGCGGGTGTAGTAGACCTGGTCAAAAGGATGGGCGTAGGACTCCTGCACCGTCACCGCATAGCTGGAAGAACCAACATAACACGCATCTGCCGTTACACAACGTCTCTCCGACTCTTAGATGTTTCAACAGCTGCAGAATTGATACCTGAAGCTAAACCGGAATTGTCTTGAGAGCCTTCCACAATGTTTACTGCTTACACAGAGAGAGCGAGCGAGAGAGAGAGAGGGAGAGAGAGAGAGAGAGAGAGAGAGAGAGAGAGAGAGAGAGAGAGAGAGCGTGAGAGAGAGCGTGATAGAGAGGGTGAGAGAGAGAGAGAGAGAGAGAGAGAGAGAGAGAGAGAGAGAGAGAGAGAGAGAGAGAGAGAGAGAGAGAGAGAGAGAGTTTATTGATCATAACTGCCCTTCTGCTCTTCAGGAGTGACGGTGTTGGTTCAACTCAGAGCACCGGTGGGGTTATCGAGACCACTCACATCGCGGTGCCCATTTACATTGAATTTACAGCCCGGGGTTCATTCCCAGGAGTCCCCCCCCCCCCCCCAGCCCCTCTGTGATGCTTTGGATTATTGGTAAAGTCTAGGCCTTGATTTGTGGACGTGGGGGGGTCCATTAGCTGAGTGTGGCACCATCATGAGGAGTGGTATTATGCCCTGGTGACCCTGGGGACAAAGGTGGGAGGTTATTGGTGGGGGAGGGGCAAGGGGCAAGGAGCCTGACCTCTCCCAGTGGCTGCACACGTTGGGGTCGTCCGGGTTAAGGGTCAACGTCACCGCGACCGAGACGCAGAGCCAGAACCCCAGCAGGGGTAGGACCCCCATCTTTCACCACCTATACCCCCAGGTCTCTCACTCTGTGTGTGTGAGAGAGAGAAATAGAGAGAGAGAGAGAGAAAAAAGAGAAATGCATTTAGCCATTTAACAGATGATTTTACCCAAGGTGACTTGGCAAGTGAGGCTGAAGAACAATCACAACACGCGATCACAATCGGAGTAACGACAAACATTCCGAGCGCTGCAAGAGAAAGTTCTGAAAAATAACAAAAAACAACGGGAGGTGGCGCAGTCCCATCAGTGAGCACTTATCGGAATGTTTTTTGATAACAAAGGTAGATAAATAGATAGAGTTCAGAAGACGAGGGAACGAGCAGTCGATATGCTGGAGGGAAGAAAAACAAAAAGCAAGTACTCGCTGTCTGGGACGTTGATAAAGACACAAAAACACTAGATAAGTAAAAAAGACATTTTACCTTAAAGCAACAGACTCAAACAGCATTACAAGCAACGTGAAAACAATAAAAAAAAAATTGAAAAAACAAACAAAAAAACACTGAAAAGAGAGCCAAGGTTTGCTTTTGCCGTCCACGCAGAAGGAAAACATTTAGTCTGAATGTCCAAATGTTGAATGGGATTTTTCTCCTTTAACCACTTCTCTAACCAGGACGTCATCATCGATGTAATGAGATGAAAATGAGGAAGATTTGATGTGGGGTACAGGCAATGTCACTGCTTGGTGTGTGTGTGTGTGTGTGTGTGTGTGTAAGGGGGGGGGGGGCAGCACAGCTTAAGTACTGAATGCCTGGTGTGCGTCACTGAGAGATCTGTGAATCAATCTGTGATGTGAATTCAATGGGATATGTGAACCCCCGCAAACACTCAGGACCCAGAAACTGTGTTCTGGTGTTTTCTCTCAGAGGTGTGTTTGCGTGCAACTGTCTGCATGTATGCGCCTGTGTTTATGTGCATGCGTGTAAAACACGTACCCGCCTTCAGGTGTTTGCATTGAGCGTGTGTGTGAGACACCGAAGGAGCCGTCCATTGTTGTGATAGCAACACAGGTTCGAATTAACACAAATCAAAGTTAAAAGAGTTCAGAGTCAAGCCACGATCAGAGTTAAAGGTACAATATGTAACATTGACGCCAAGCGTTTAAAGATGGGTACTGGTGGGTAATCCAAGCTCACAACATTAGAGAGAGATGCCTCTGCCTGCCCTCTCCTCCCCAGACCCCAAGAGCACGTGGGTTGCCAGATCAAGGAGGCTGAACAAACACCCGCGCAAGATGAGTCGAGAGCAACATTATAATTTGATACGAGGCAGATTGTTGTTTTTTTTTGTCTGGAAATGACAAAGCGACGCCGAGGCGGCGCACACAGCAATTTGACCGACTAATGTACGAGAGCTGCCATTCATTTATTGTTTTTTTTTGCTGATTATAAACCAGCTCATGCGGCATCCGTTTTTTGGGGAATCCTTCTGGGCTCTGTGCTGCGTCAATCCTAGCGAGAGCGACTCCAGGATTCCCCCGTGTTTTGCCTCGGCTCTTGTCACGGACCTTCAGGGAGACGACGATGCTGCTTCTGGGGTCGGGTCGGCTCGAGCGCAATCTCAGCCGATCCTGGTTTGTTTGCCCCGCGTCCGGAGCTGCTGTGTTTGTGTGCCAATTTGTCTCATATTCTGGAATACCCGGGCTGCTCTGAGAATGTTGAATCAGAACACACACAGGGCAAATCGACTGCAAACGTTCCGACCCGGAACAGAAACTTCAAAGGGGGTCCATGCTGGCTGAGGGGTTGCTGTCGGAGACGCCAGCGTTTCAACTTTTTTCCTTAATTTCCGATGACGCATCGCGGTCATCTTATGACTTGAGCACAGGAAATGTGTTACATACAGCTGCTTTAAGTCACCATTATTTGCTGCAATGACGGCAGCGTTGGTCTCATCCTGTGCGTTGGATCCATTCCATTAAATCCATCGACTCCAGATTTGAACTGTTGCGACTCTCAAAGCTATACAACGTCATTAATTACATTAAAGCAATTGCTACCAACAGAGACAGGAATGCTTTTAGCTGCACACCGAAGCTTTATGCAAAGAGCTGTGCGTGGACAATCTGCTGCCGTCTGAACTATCACTCTGGATTCCAGACTGTCCTGCATGCCAGATGCAAACAAAGTCAGAGAGCCCCTCCAAAATAAGTACATGAACGCATGTGCGGCCAACACAAAGACTTACACAAATATAGATAGATTTTCTTGAAGAGAATTGTGCTTGTGATATGCAAAAATGCATTGCGTGTAATGGTAACTGTTTTCTTTTCAGTCAGTTTCAGAGCTCTAGATCATCTAGATCAGTCCTCAGTTCAACCACTGAGGGCTCCACTGGCGGTTTCACCTTCAATCACAGTCTACACCACCGTGCCTGAAATATGACTTGTTTCATTACTGCAGAAAAATACACTGAACACACCAAATAGCTGGATACTGGAAAGCTGGTTTGTGTGTGTGTGTGTGTGAGTGTGTTGCAGGCATATATATATATGTGTTTGTGTGTGTGTGTGTGCACATTGGTTTGGAGTGTTTATCTTTGCACGTACAGTATGTATTTGTGTGTGTGTGTGTGTGTGTGTGTGTGTGTGAGAGAGTGTGTGTGTGTGTGTGTGCACCTTGGTTTGGTGTATTTATCTTTGCACGTATGTGTGTGTGTGTGTATGTTTGTGTGTACGTTTGTGTGTATGTGCGTGTGTACGTGTGTGTGTGTGTGTGTGTGTGTGTGTGTGTGCGCGCGCCTGTGCACAGATGCGTTTTGAGCTGGCTCTGTTTCATATGAATACCAAGTCACACGGACAGAAAATCAATAGAAACGCTGTTATTGTTCGTGAAACGGTATTTCTTCCGGCCTGTCTAATGTCTCAGAACAACAAGGGTGCTCAGCACTGTCAGATCGTGGCCCTGGTCTGTCAGACACAGCGGACCTATGAGGGGAAACCAGATGGCTTTACTGGTTCCACTACTACAATTACATTAGACCCGATCATCCTGTTCCAATCGACTAGATACTGATGCTTAAAAGATGTTTAAAAAAAAAAAAAAAACATTTATTTGCGGCATGGAAAAGATTAAATTACAACACGTTAATGGACGCTAAAGAAGCAGAACCACGGCCCTGCCTTGGTAAGATTTGATTTTGGGTGGGCTGTGGGTTGGTGATGTGTGGGGGGGCGGGGGGCAGTTTATGACATAATCTTACTGTCACACAACACAAAGGATATGAGTATTGTATGGAGCACTTTCCGGAACAACTTGTGTTCCTCACGAAGTACAGTAGATATGAGCGTCCGGCAACCATGGTCGCTGCGTGGATCCCTGGTTGCCATCGCTCGGGGCGCTGAAGCGAGTGGTCCGTGGCGCGGTCCTTGTGGTTTGCACCAGTTGTTAAATGGCCCACTGTGTGTGGTCCTGGTCGAGACCATGGTCCTAATCCAGCCCACACCTCCATTGAATTAGCTGGCTTTGGCCCTGCTCTCTCCTTCGGCCGTGCGGTACACTCTTGTTAGCTGTGAATGTCTCGGTCTGAACTTGCTACACATAAGAATGAGTACGCATCGGAATAAGTACGCTCCTATGAGATGTACACGTGAGGTGGGAAATATGTAGCGCGAGGCGTGACCAAATTAATTGGCTACATCAGATTACATTGAGTCCATTGAAATTGTGTTTCTCTCCACATATCTGGAGCTTATCAAAGTGGGGCTTATTTTAAAGCAATAATAAATGAACCGATGCGTCACAGAGAATGCAGGGAAATTATGTTGTTTAACAAGTAGTGTGGGGTACTTTGGTGGTCCATATATCAATAACATATCTGATGTTATCATTTCTGAAATGGAAAAAGGACAAATGTACATTTGCCTATTCTAATCATGGTAAATTGAGTATTGGTGTGCCAAAGTCCAACCAAAGTAGGCTACTTGAATAAGGAATCAGAATATTGTATTGATGTCTCATTGTTTAGGATTGGTCAGGCCTGCATATGGTATAAATCAATAGATAGACCCCAACGTATTGAGTTCGCAGACTAATTACCAGCTGTCTCGAAATTAATATTGACGAGCAAACCTTTTTTTTTAAAAACATTCATATGTATTTATAATCTTACTTATTAAAACAGGGACATTACAAGGCCGCTATAAACAGGAAATTAATGCTATGGAGCTGGTGTGATAATATATAATATAACATGGTGTCATGGGAGATAGGGGATGTTGGATTGGCCGTAACTTTTTTTTAATTTTAAACATCGTTTACTATAACTCAGAAGTGCTGTAGCCACCATTGTATGAGTGAAACATACCATAATGCCATGGTACCGATATTTTTTCTATAGTATCAGTATTGATATCTATAGCGAGACACAAGTTCTGTTTCCTCAAGCACTGTCAGCTGCACAGAATTTATTGCCAATATTCCACCAGGAAGATTTTTCAATCTTGGGCTCTGCACAATCCTACTGGCTGCGGTAGGTGTAGAATAAATTGAATCTGCATCTCAGTCAGACTCTGCCGTGTGAATCAGACCCATAGACACAACGCATCCCTCCAGCCGCGGCATGCTCGTTCACTTGTGTCTTTGAAACTGTGGTATCCACATGCACAAAAAAAGAAGGATTGGGTAAAAAAAAAAAAAGCGAAGCCTGCGTGGGCTGTCTGCACAAAGGCTGAGCCAATTCCAAGCCCAATCAGTCATCAGACATTTCCCGTGTACGGGTGTGACCTGCCTGAGCCCAGCTCATTCACCGGGCTGAACCAGCTCTTCACCCTTCTCCCGCTATTTAATTGAAAACCACTTGAATATGTATGTCAACAACTGTTCTTTGACAAAGGTGACACATTGTACTGTAGTGCATTACATTTTATTTGTTTTTATATATGTTGCACTACTTTGACACGCACGTGCAGAGCTGAGGGCTGAGGGAAGTCGAGCACCTCCCCTTCTAAGCCTTGATGTCCAAAGTGCCCTTTAGCCAAAGCTTATTTTTTGTTGTATCAAAAGAACATAAAACAATTAAGAATAATGCAGTAAATCAAACGACCTCAGTTCACAGCACATGATGACCTCATCTGCCTTAGTGGAGTTGCAGCTGACAGACAGACAGACAGACAGACATACTTTATTGATCCCTGAGGGAAATTGCGTAAAATTGCTGTGACCCCGGGACGCCTCAGATAGAGGCCTCTGATAGACAGGACAGACAGGCGATGCAGACAGACGCCTCTGATAGACAGGACAGACAGGCGATGCAGACAGACGCCTCTGACAGACGGGACAGACAGGCGATGCAGACAGACGCCTCTGACAGACGGGACAGACAGGCGACGCAGACAGACGCCTCTGACAGACACCTCTGACAGACGCCTCTGACAGACGGGACAGACAGGCGACGCAGACAGACACCTCTGACAGACGCGACAGACAGACGGGACAGACAGGCAACGCAGACAGGCGCCTCTGACAGACGGGACAGACAGGCGACGCACACAGACGCCTCTGACAGACGCCTCTGACAGACGGGACAGACAGACACCTTAGACAGGCGCTCAGTGACGTTTGGATGTGTGTGTGAGTCCAGTGATTTGTGTTGAAAATCACAAAGCAGTCACAGCCATACCATAAATATACCGGCATATTCAATATTGTACTGTTAAATCTATAGTATTAGCGTCACACAGCATTTATATTAGCACCTTTAACAGTGGTCCTGACTGCTGGTTGTGGTTTGTGGTTAGGCTGAATTGCAGCAATAGCTCTCTGGGTGTTTTGCTAGTTCAGAGGAAGGAATAACAATACATCTTCAGATGGCGGGGGGCGAGGGTGCCCCCCCCCGCCCCCCTGGTTCTCTAAGAAAGCTGGGTGGGCCCACTTCAAACCCCTGTCTGGCGGTACGCCCCAACAACATCAGTCGTTCCCCCTGCAACACTTAGTCTCCAACACAACCCCATCAATGGGGCGGAAACACCAAGGTGCCCCTTTTTTTTAAATTGTATTTTTTTTAACTTTGAGCGCCTGCACCTCTCAAGGTTTCTGCAAGGCTCAGGAGCAATCAAAGCAGATGAAGGACTCAAATTTGAAAAGGCAAAATTAAGATTAAAGTGGGTTAGGGGTTAGGGTTTAGGGCTTCGGATTTGTAACCGGAGGGTGGCCGGTTCGAACCCCGACCAGTGCGAACGGCTGAAGTGCCCTTGAGCAAGGCACCTAACCCCTCACTGCTCCCCGAGCGCCGCTGTTGCAGGCAGCTCACTGCATCGGGTTTAAGTGTGTGCTTCACCTCACTGTGTGCTTCACCATCACTGTGTTCTGAGTGTGTCACTAATTCACGATTGGGTTAAATGCAGAAGACCAAATTTCCCTCACGGGATCAAATGAGTAATTCTTCTTCTTCTTCTGATTACTCGTGTTATTATTCGAATGAATGCCGCACCAGAAAAATGCGAAAAATGCTCTCGACTGAATGTCATTCTCAAAGGCATGGAAACCATTCTTTTCTCACGGAGGCAAGATGTTGGTAAGTTCAAGGGTGTTCCTGTGGCAGAGCCGTGGGCAAAACTTGACACTCAGACAGATCCTTAATGGAAGACCATCTGGTTTCAGAGAGAAGCGCGTGAGTCAAGGTGGTATTACTTCATCCAACAGCACAAAATCCTAATCTAAGAGGTGAACTCAGCATTGTCTCAACATAACACCATGTTGAGAAATGCCAACCTCCTCGGTGATGTGATGTGTGCCAGTCTAGGTGCGTTACAATTTCTGTTGAGTAAAGAAGGAATCTTAATGGTCTCTATTGATATCCCACTTCTGCTTGGACAGCATTTAGGTCACTTAATCACGCATAGATACAAATGAAATGTAAATGCAGATGTTAATTACTCTTTCTGTAATTCTCTATTTTCACTATTGTCCTCTGAGAATTCTCTAATTCTCTATTCTTTATCATCAGATAGATATAGATAGTTCTTAAGTAAACTGCTTTCTTTCAAGGAGTCCACAATTGACATCCTGTTGAGGTTTGAGGGCTTTCCAAGGTTCTAGGCAGAAAACAGCCGTGGAGGGATGACAGATGACGAGTGAGGAGTTGAGTTTGGCAGGATTGTTTTGTTTGTGATGTTTTCGTTTTAATCCAATTCCTTTATCCTGCATGAACATTATTTTTGTGAAGTATAGATGGCATACCTATTTCAAAGGGCTTAGTGTGTCACAGTGTTGTTTTGGGACCCAAAGACACGATAGGCTACCGAGTCAAGTCTGTCACTGCCAACTTACCAAGCCTCAAGTCTCAACTCAAAATGTAGACAACCATGTCAGCCAAGGTTCAGTTTAACAACAAAACAAGCAAATAAACAATATATCTTGAACTCATTATGTTATATTTTATAGGATCAAATACATAAATACAATAATTATCTATCTATCTATCTATCTATCTATCTATCTATCTATCTATCTATCTACCTATCTATCTATCTATCTATCTATCTATCTATCTATCTATCTATCTATCTATCTATCTATCTATCTATCTATCTACAGTATCTATCTATCTATCTATCTATCTATCTATCTATCTATCTATCTATCTATCTATCTATCTATCTATCTATCTATCTATCTATCTATCTATCTATCTATCTATCTATCTACAGTATCTATCTATCTATCTATCTATCTATCTATCTATCTATCTATCTATCTATCTATCTATCTATCTATCTATCTATCTATCTAGACGAGGTCAACATCTAAATTAAACTCATAGATAAGATATCAGGATGTGAGGTGTGTATTCGTCTCTGTCAACAAAAAACAACAACGCAATAATAGCTACCAAAAACGCACCGCAGGGCCAAAGCAGAGAGACGGGAGAAGGGGAGGTGAGACAGGTGGTCTGTGGAGGACAAGGACCTGCCGGACCGGGCCTAAAAGGACCACGTGACTAGCCAACCGTCACAGACCACTTCAGAACCCCTTTAAGAAACAAGGACATTTGGGACAACAAGGACGGCGGTGCGGGTGTACCGGCGTGAAGTACGTTTTCAGTTGTTGTTGAATAACCGTAATATATAAAATAAAGACACTTTGATGAAATGCGTTGCAAATTACTTGCGGACCTCTGACTGGTTATGACAATATTTAGCTGCTGATTCAATTTATATTGAGCTGAATATATCATGTGAGCATTGCAAATTGACACAATTGAATAGTTATAGATTAAGTAAAGCTTCGGTGTGTATGGCAAATATTTTTGTCTAAATACGTTTTATTGGACGCTGGGCCTCTAGGGTGCTTGCAAAGGCTATGCTTCAATCTAAACCATACTCACTTTCTCCATCATTGCCACGTGATTGATAGAAGGCATTAAAGGACCTTTTTGCGTTGTAACTGCGGCGCATTCATCAGCGTTAGATTAAAGAAATCGAAGCTTTTGTTGTTTAACTAGCGATGAGCCAGATTAAGCTGGACTCTGGCCGTAGTTTGCTCATGTTTGCGCTGTGGTCTCACATAATCCTGTCTTTTGCCTGATATATTGACGCTTCGCTTAGAGTAAAAGTAATCCAAACACATGTCATTTATGGATGTCTGTCAGGAGAAACAGATACAAGGTTTCCATTGTTACACCAGGAAGAAAAGTCCAAATGATGTGTCATATACTGTAGGTATGTATATCAAGTGCTCTTTACTACTTACATTACTACTAATAATACTCCCACTAATTGCTGTATAACTTATGAACCAAAATGTCCCAATAGCCATATTAGTGCTCATGAGATCTTAGATCCAGCTACTATGTTATAGCAGGACTTCTGGGAGGGAACAGAGCCTGGGCCGGAAACCAAAAACTGAAAGGGGCAGAGTTTGGTCTGGTTTCCTGTTGCTTTACAGAGATACCCCACCTCAGAGAAACACATTTGTGTGAGAAGATGAACCTCTCTGAAGGGGATTTTAATTAGTGTATTTCTACAATGGCAAGTATACACAGTTGTGACTTGAAACATTTACAGTTTTCCCAGTGGAGGCCAGATATTAATCTGAAGTCTCATTTGTGAGACTAGTGTTTATGCAGTACTCATGCTGATTGAGCACGTTCACAACAGGCCCTCTACAGTCATGTATCTTTGAAAATAACTTTCCACGCTCCTCATGGCATTGCACCGATCGGTGAAATCAACACAACCCGCCCACCCACCCCCATTCATCCTTCATCGTGTCTTAATCAATGCTCTGCTATTGACGGGATGCGGAGAGGGTGCCGGGATAGCTATTGATGGACTTGAGTCCGAGCCAATAGATTGATCGACTTGGCCCCCCTTCTATCTTAAAGTCATACTACTCATGTTGATTAAGGGGTTCCTGTATGTTGCTGCTGACGAGCTCAAATTCTAATTGAACCTGCGACGCAAGCTGGGGGGAAAAAAACTGCCTACAAATGGCTGCGGGTCAACCGATGGTGAAGTAGGAAGTCAGGACAGATTTTTTGTCTTGCCAGAATCTCTAATAAGATCGCTGCTTGCTAAATGAAACCGGGGTCTTAGGAAGGAGTTCCCCCCCCCCCCCCCCCCCTCCTCCCCCCCCCCACTCCACACTGCCTTAGATAAAATGGTCATGATATGCTCTCGACAGCTAAGTAGGCCATTATCCCGCAAAGCTGCGCTCAGCAGGCCATTATCGCTCAGAACTGTCATATCCACGGCCGAGTCGTTCCCCTTTGCCAATCGATTCATCACGTCGTGCGGCGAGTCTAAGGTGGGTGTTGTTCTGTGGTCACGGTGATAAGGGAGCACGCGGTGAGTTTCCACCTTGGCGCCGGACGAGTCGAATGAATAATTCCCTGCCGCAGTGCAACGCTGAACTCGGTCCTCACTGAAGCGCTGTGACCTGCGCGGCGAGGCCGGGGCGAACGGCGGCAGACTCAGCACGCCGTCCCCCGCGGTTCAAAGCCTGTCTTCTCGTCTTTCAAACGGTGGCGGCGGACGCGCATGGGGGGGGGGGAGTGGTGTGTGGTGGGCGGGGGGAGTGGTGTGTGGTGTGCGGAGTTTGAAAGGACTTAATGAGCACAATGTTTTCCTTAGGTTTTGGCGGAACCAAAGCAAAAGCAAAAAAAGAACAACAACAACCTTCAGATGAACATTATATGGGGGGGGGGGGGGGGAAACCTGTCTACCTTTTGGAAAGGAAAGCCTAATAGGACGGAAACAGTGTTGCTCGTGGGCAGTGTTTCTCCCTCACGGTGCCTCACATCTCACGACACCTGGGGCTTTTTAACTGGAACGCGGGATGGAATAAGCAAACCAATGTTTCTTTTTTGGGGGTTTTTGCAACCCATGGACAATAATGTAAACACTTTTTTTACAGGGTATGGGTGGAGGGGGTATATATATATATATATATATATATATATATATATATATATATATATATATATATATATATATATATATATATATATATATATATGAGATGGGGGAAGAAAACCGAGAAAGCATTTTTGCCCTCCAGGGCTGAGGAGGGCATCACAAGGACAATGCGAGGAGGAGAAGCCTCGGTCACGTAAGCAGGCAGAAGCTGGTCTCCGCCACTAGACTGCACAATATTATAATTAAGAGCACCATCTAATTCACAAAACATGAAACGACTGCCGTGTTATCTGGCTAACGCCGTGCGCCGTGACATTTACGACAACAACAACAACAACAACAACAACAAAAAGAAATAAATTGCAGCAGGTGAATTCTGTTTAACATTACACCGCACGTCAGGAAAACAATTATGGTAGGCCTCTGAATTGAAAGGCTATGGAATGCTAGCTGCCGACAGTTATTGTTTCGGTTATTGCATTGATAACGACATTTTTCCATTTCCAAACTGTGTTTCGAGTATCAGACAATGGCTGTGGACATGTAGGCTTGCAATGCGAGGACACAGCCTGAATGATGATTAGTGGACTTGTTTTCAAATAGTGCCTTTGGAGTTTTTACTCAGAATGACACGAATATTCTTTTGATATATTGCATATTTTCCGATTAAATGTCAACAACATAAGACCATGGACTAGGACGTTACTGGAAGGTCAAGTCCCCACTATTATGTACAATTTGTCTATATGTTTTAATCAATATCCCAGTCTCAGGATGTTTGGATAGTAACCCTTGAGGCAGGGGACGGCAATCTCTTAATAGCCATTGGCTGGGTAGGTAGGCCAGGTACTGGGAGACGAAACAATGCCTCTGTGTGCAGGGAAGGCTATTTCTGGACGAGAGAACGCCTATCACATTTGAAGTTGGTTGAGTCGTATTTGACTTTGGGTCCCCCCCCCCACCCCCGCCCAATTGATTAATGATAGCACAATCAATTAACCGGTGGACATCGATGTGAGAGAGAATGGGTAGCAAGGTCCCTGCAGGCATTTGAGACCATTCCTGGCCAGAGCTGTAAGGTAGCTGTTGCCACGTGGACGGAAGCTTTTTACAGGTTACACGCACATTCTGGCAGTTATAAGCGTCCTTGGTGGCTCACAGCAACAAACGATAAACGGCGAGGCACTTGTGCATTTGCTAATGACCTAATTCCAGGATAGCCAGGATTTTACAATATTGTTGACGCTGCATTTTTTTGGTGGCTTCGGGACCACAAAGTTTCACTTTGTGGTCCCGATTTAAACAGCTCAGCTGTACTCGGACTGTGGTTCGACTCTGTGTACTATCTTTAATTTGGAGCATTATGAATACAAACTTGTGCATAATATATTAAGTAAAAATACGTTATACCATAAGCGTCCTGTAAACTGAAAAGTGAATCATGTTTCATCAAGGTCTCCAGAGGATCTAATGGGTTTGCTAAACTTCATAAAATGTTCAGTGCTTTGAAAAAAATCATCACACTTCATCTTTTCCAATCCAAAACATGAAAATATTTTTTGTCTGAATGATGATAACATGTGCCACATTCATCTAGATTGGAGGTGTGAAAAATATGATGTCATTAATTATTGACCTGTTTTCCCAGGTCAATAATTAAAGAGATTATCACACACATACAGTGTGTTTTTTGTAATAGTTAATAGGCTTTACACACTGTGAAAATTACATGGAGGATCAATGTGCAATACTTAGTAATGAGTACAGCATCCATAATTACCACTCTTTGGTCTCCCTCTGAACAAACTGTAGAACATGAATAGTTGATGTGGCCAGACTTTTTGCACACAGACACATGGCGAATGGCTGCCACAGTTTGCACTTTTGCATCATAAATCATCTCAAAGTACAGAAAACAGAGGGCTATGGGGAAGAAATACTCAATAAACGGCAGGGGGGGGGGAGGGGGGTGGAGACGGGGTCAGGGCCGGCCCAAACTGGCAGGCGTCCGCAAAGCGTGGACATATCGACCCCGTACCCCAGCCTTGGCTGCACTGCTAGCTCACACGTGAACGGCGACGGCGACATACCCTGTTGCAATGGCCCCTCGCGCACCAGCGGTATAATCAAAGAAAACTGATGAAACGTTCTCATGGGTCGAGAACGGACCCATGGGATTCCACTAGCCGCTCGGTCCAAAGGAGCACGCTTAACACTTCCCCTCATTTCCTTAATAAATCGCCCCCTTGTTTAAACAGTATACACCAGACCAGACTTAAAAGCCTCGCTCCGAAACCCTGAGCCCTGCTGTCAAGAACCAACCACGTGGGAGCGTCGACGTGCGCGCGTGCTCATCAGGAGCCCTGGCGAGTGACGACTGATGCAAACCAAAGACATCCCGCGCCAGAGCCGCCACTTCAGACGCGGCTGTCCCGGAAGCTTTGTTGTTTTAACGGTGATGGCTGTCAGGACACGGACCGGGCCATTGTAAAGCAGGGCCGCAATGCATGTAGACGCCGTGCGGCTGAGGGATGTAGTCTGTCAGGTTTGACGTGTTCTTTGATTGAGCGCACAGAGAATGGCCCTGATTAGGCTCAGCGCCTGTAACTACTGGCGTCTGACTGCGCACAAGTCTTTCTTTTCAAATTGTGTGTATTTTGATTAAAAAATAAAGGGTCGGGTAGTTTTTTGTTTCTTCATCAAGTTGCAACTAAAGGGCGGGCAAGATCCTACAATATTTGTATGAATATATTTGTGTATTGTATACTTTCTGTAGGTACAGTATGTATTTGATACTGTGACATTTTGTAGGTCTACGAAGGTCATAGGCTTACTACGTCATATGAATGGCAGAGAGTTAGGAAACATAACCCACAGAACACCAAACAGTTTATGAAGCTTAGTGCAAAGAAATCTGATAAATGTACTTCAGCTGTGTAACACAACATTTAGCTGAACATTTAGTTACTGTCGGATTAGAACCTTAATGCCTGCCACTTAAAAACTGAAATGGACGTTGTAGGCAATTATTTATGTTTTCGTCAGATAGATGGATTCAGCAGTTGGAAATAGAGCTGTATGGTGTGTGTGTGTGTGTGTGTGTGTGTGTGTGTGTGTGTGTGTGTGTGTGTGTGTGTGATTAATGTACACTATTGGTTGTATGGGTTGAAACACACTGGCCAACCCACCCACACACACACACACACACACACACACACACACACACACATCCAGTGGGTCTGATTTTAAAGTAGCTAAGAGGCGTAAGGAATTAATCATTATCAGAAAAAAAACATTTTAGAGAGATAACAAAGCATCTCCAGCATCTAAAATATAGCTACAAATATGAAAATGTTCAAGAGCAAAACAACACGTAACGTTGTTTTGCTTTTCAGGTAATGACCACTTCTAATGTGTTGGATTGTATTGTGACATTTTGTAACAAATTGTATTGTGTTGCAATAGGAGTTTTCTCTTCCATGCTTTGACTTACATGGTCGAAATACTATCTAAATATTTGAATATTCAATATCAACTCTCCAGTCTGTTTGTTCCTGCCTGACAGACGGACAGAAGGCAGACAGACGCAGGCGAGATGAGGCCCCTATGCCTATTGACAGACACTAAGAGCTACCACAGAAAGCTCAGGGTGAATAGGCATACACCCTCCGGGGAGCCCCCCCCCCACCCAAAGCAGATGCATTATATCAGCAGTATTTGTAAAAAGTCACACACATGGAGGTGGAGGATGGCTCCATTTGTCACCGAGATAAACAGGGATGTAATTGATCGTTACACAGATGGTTGGGAGGGCTGAGGGGTTCACGTAGAGCCGTCGTCTTGTGGGAGTCGTGTGTCATGGGCTGCATGTCTGCCTGCATACACTATTTGGGAGGTTTGTAGCCTTGATTCGATTGCTGCACTTGCTGAATTGTAATTCCCGTATGTATCCATCTTATGCCGGGATGTTTGTCCTGCAGGGGTGTCCGTTCGCTTGCTTATAGTATCCGCCATGGCGGTTCTTCAGTCTCATAACAAGGTAAAACATGGATACACAGTAGAATATAGATAGCTTAGATACTATTAACATAAATACAATGTTCATATTCATATAGACTGTTAAAATAACAGTTAATAAAACAAATAATAAATAATGTAAAAATACTTAAAAATATATTATAGATAGCAACTTGTGGTTAATAATTATAGTTTAGCTGTCCAACAAAGGTTTCTTCATATTTAAATTAAAAATTAAAAATTGGTTCACATAATGTGATTTAAAGTGAACTATTGGTTCATTTATTTTTTCACCAATGGAACAATGGGAAACTTAAATCATATTTCAGTCTTTTATTCAGTCACAATACACATTTCCCAAGACTGTGACTTTTCTTCACTGAAATAAGTAGTTAATCCCAAACAAAGTCCCAGTAAAACCTTTATTTAAAAAAAAAGAAGCTTTTGAAAAGCTTTTGAAAGCTTTGTGCAAACAGCAACATATCTAGTGTTAAAATCTACGGCAGCTGAGCAATCAGTCATAAATTGTTGTCAATAATATTTATAATAATCACAATCAATAACCCCGACTCTAATTAGCTTTTGTAATCCTGTAATCCATGTACGTAGGGTATACATTCTAGCTCACGTTAGAGTCAAAGGATGTGGCTCCTCAGTGTAGCGTACACATCACAACAATCAGCGCGGTAGTAAGGATACAACCACAGCCTTTAGGAGACTGGACGCCCTCTGTAAACTTTGTTTCATTCAAAATCCACAGCAAGTATTAACACTCAGTATTGACTGCAGCCTCATATCGTTCACAGAAACATTGTTGCGATTTTAAAAGAGTCTGCTTTAAGGTATTCATGTTAGTCATAGTAAAACATTTCAGAAAAATAAATAAAATATACGTGTAGAGAGTGAGACTGGAGAGTGGCTCACGGGGTGATGCTAAGGAGTTTAGGCTCAAATCGAAAACTTTTCTCATTCTCCCTCCAAGTATCATCAAGGTTGCAAAGGAGAAAACACTTAAGACAAAAAAAAAAGACTCGCTGTCTCCCTGTCTCCACCATCTATGTTACAAACTGTTTTTATTGTATTGTTGCATTGTGTTGATGCGGCTAAATCTTTACAATCAGACAATTGCGTTATGGGATATCATTGATTACAGGCTACCATGGCCATGCCAAATTGCAGACCACACAAGAGATCCAGTAAGGCATATTGATTGTCACAAATAGAGAAAAATCTCTTTCCAGTGAAGCAATTCCCTGCTGTGCTCAGCTGGACTTTGTATAATCCACTATAATGCTTCCAGCTCTCAGAGGCTTCTCTCTTCCTAGGGAGACTGTCAAAGCTGGTTAACTTGGAGGCAACTACTTCAATTCTCGCCAGCATCCCAGGCAGGAAGTGGTGGTATTGGAAAAGTAACCAAGCTATGTCCTTCAAAGGCCACTTCTCTAAATGTTTTAAGTAGATTCCTTAAAGGCTCTCCATGTGTGCCACGTGGGATGTGTAAATGTATTATATTGTATTGTAGTGACAATGTAAGCAAGTTATATTTTGAATAATATAATAAGATTTGTTGTGCTCTATATCTTTTAAGACAATATATTGGTCAATATATATTTGGTCAATACAGAACCAATATATACTTATTTATATCATGAGGTTGGTTCACCATCTTGGATATTTATTTCATGACAATGGACTTTTATAGAGATAAAGATTAGCTATGTGTGAAACAGCTTCAAAGATACACAGACCCAATTCCGCTCCACACAAATTGACAACAATTAAAGGAACCCAAATCATCTGTTTCCCACCATAACTGATCTACAAACACCATTAAGGCCACTGAGAAGCAATAACCCCATTGACTTTCTGGAGCGAAAAAACTGCAGCCTTTGCTGATTGCAAAACATCCTGGAACTCAGATTTCTCCTGCCGTCCAATTGATACCACCTCTGCCAATAAATTGAAAAGGAATCACATTCAGGTCCAACTAAAACAGCTTTGACACTGACCCATCACTTTCTACTGATCCTTGACTGCGTGGTGGACCAGACACAGAATACTCTTACAGTCCCTTCAAGTCACCAATGGTGACTTTGAGGGAATCCCAGGACTCTCAGAGAGGATTTTTATCTGTGAAAGACATACGTCTTGCTGAGAGGTTGTAAACCTTCCATGGTGATCAAAAGGTTTGGTCATTTGCCTCGTCCAGCTTATCCTCTGTTTGGCCAAATCATCAGTACAAATTCCTGGGCATGAAATCATTATGCTAATGAGATTAAGCTAATCACACATTTCCCAAGACTCTCCAAAGCAGCAGAACACCTCACCACTGGCCTTGAGGAGATGTTATGACTTAACATCGAATACATCATTGTGTCGTTCTCAATTGCTTTGCAGGATACCCTTGTTTGAATGTTGGGACTCACCTGACTAAATAAAGCTGCAGGATTTCTTTTGCCACTGCAAGAGAACCTCCCCGAGTCTATCACTGCCAGATACCGAGAAGCTTGTCCATGTGGGCATGTCCTCAAGGTTGAACTGTAGAACTATTCATCCCTAGCAGAAGAATCAACCTGTATTATTCCCTTTGCACTGGCTCCTAGTCTCCAATAAAGTTCTACATTTATAAAGTTGCTCAGTGTAATATCATCCATGCTCCATGTTGTGTCTCAATGTTTGTGGATTCACATACATAAATTCCCATGTTTTGAGTTCATCATTACTGTCATATTAGAAAAGACGGCTGGCTACTTGTTTTTGCTCGTATTTTCGCATCGGTTCTCATGCAATTCAATGGTTCTTTTGCTATTCAATGGAATGCCTGAATCGGCAATGTGACCGAACTGGAACCCCAAGAACAAACGGCCAAATTCCCTTTGAGTTTCTCCTTGATGACATGGGTCCCGTTGGTCTGCATCTACTTGCCAACAACTTAGCAGTATCCCTGTCTTTCTCCATGCTACTATTCTTGTTTGTTTCAAGACCGGCATCCTGTCCTGGCCTGCTCCATCACTGTCCCTTCCATTGTGCCCACCAGGCAGAACCACTCAGAAGCCTTTCATCCTGCCTCTCAAACTCTTGCACTCCTTTTTGTCTGTCTACCCTCTCTGTGCCTTTTGTTCCTGGATGAATGAAGCATGGAGACCCAAGGGGCTCATGGCCTTAATGGTCGCTCCCTTTTACCTCCGCATGATGAGCGATTTGAATTTCATGACCGTTTTTTTTTTTTATTATTAGTTTTTTTTTTTTTTAAGTCGTAGCCTTAGCCTGGGAATGAGAGAATAGTGCTGAAATCTTCCAACAAGGTCCTTCCATAATTCATACGTTTGAGCCTCACTGCAATCTGGCGGGTTATGCTCAGAAACACCTTAGATAAAGTGACTCCCATTTCTGTATCTGATATAATAAACAACCCACGACAGGAGAAGGATTGAGACAAGTGAACGTATGCGTGAATGAAACACTCCATTGAGACAGTAAGTGGATGCAGATTATAATTAATTACTCCATTACCCTCCTAACACAAGGGAGTTTGGTGTTATGATGTGTCCACTCGTACTTGATAATACAGTTTCAGAGGCGTCAGGCCTTGGACACATTGTTTGCATTTCTTTGAAACATCATCAATTGTCACTTCAAAAAAGTTGAAATCCTTTAACATAAAATCCATTACAGCGGGTAATCTCCTAATCTTGTATGCTTGGCCAAAACCTTGGCCAAAACAGAATAGTGCATGCGTGTTATGCGAACGATCGGGTAGGACACATTGATCAGGTCGTGACCATAGACTCACACTAAATTAATAATCTTGATATTACCTATGATGTTAACCGTTACTATCCTGTAATATTCATAGAACCATAGTTTGTGCAATCAATCATAGAACATAAAAAAGATTCAATACTGTGTTTGAAAGGAATCACTTTGTGCAAGTGAAAAAGCTATTTACACACATCTTAAAATGTTTGCCCATTTTGACTGATTTGCGTGCAATCCCCTCTGGGTTCAGCCTTTTTCACTATTTAAGTATTACTTCACGTACCAGTGCTCCAGCACTTCATGTCTTTGGAAGACAACAGCAATAATCTCCTAATTAATCAACTCTGATAACATGTATTGATCCAACAGAACATGAATGACTCCCGACTGAGGGGGGTCACGAGACTGGAAACATGGCTGACACTGTAGATGATCACTATATGACCTGACACTCTGAATCACGTCCAGGTCAGTGGGTGTCTGTGTCAAGCTACACATGCCAAATCATCATCATCATCACTTTTCTCAGCATGAGTTTTCTGTGGAATCTTTTTTTTAATCAGTTTAAAGTTTTTACTTAAACTTTTATCCTATAAATCAGAAATATACTGGTGTGACAATAGATGTGTCACAAGCTGTACAAGTTATACAGGTAAGTACCAAGAGCTATATTCAAATTTAAAGTATATTTATGACTTGACAGCAGACGTACAAAAAGAAAATGGGAATTCCTTTTTAGACATTATAAATATATATATTAGAGAAATAATCTATCCATCTATGTGTTTGAACATGCTGGTTGTTCTGGGGGACTTGGCCATATTCTTCAAAGGTTTCAAAAATGTGAATTGACCTTTCTGGAAGCATGAGAACCCACCCACCACCCACTAATCCTCAAGAGTAAAATGAATTTAATTAAAGTAAGAGCTCACCAGTCGTCAAAACTTGCATTACTGTTATTGCTAAGGTACATTAGTGACAAATGTTTCAGTGGCGTTGGAGAATGCAATTTAAGATTATACAATCCCAGACCTTTATGCTGCCTAACAGCACTTCACCAAAGTGGGCTACATGCCAGGTTTATCGCAATACCTTTTTTTATTGCCTGATGATGATGTTCCTCATTAATGTTAAATATTTTTTAGTTTTTTAAAAACAGTACCAACACCCTCATATCCCCCGACGCACCCCCTACCCCGATACACACACACATACACACACACACACACACACACACACGCACACACACACACACACACACACACACACACACACACACACACACACACACACACACACACACACACACACACACACAAATCCTATGCAAAATATCCGGAAAATTCTACTGCACTTCAATTCTCAACAGTCCCCCCCCCCCCCCCCCCCATGTGCTTTGCTCGACATAGCCATCTAGTGGCGTACACAAGTTCCACTCTTTCTTCTAAAACCCACAAATAACAGCCTACCTGAGATGTAGCCTACAACCACCCAAACAATTCCTGATAATTTTACTGCGGTTTTTCTAATTGACAAAATGGTTAACCAATTGTCAACAGCGCTGCGCTAAATACGACATCTCAAGAAGAATCAGTTGCGTTCCATCCACCGGCTTGTGGTTACTTTAAACCAGGGCATCCCAAATACTGACAATTCCATATTGAAATCGCTGATAACAGCAAAAGCCTCAAATTGCTCGGTATAATATGTGTAGCCTACATAAGGTCTCCTTGGCTAAAATGAACCTTTAGAAGAAAATATCAACTTGCAAGTGAAACATGTTAAGGGTAGATTTCTGACAGCGGTGTCACTTAAAAGCAGTGGGGAAAATAACACAATGTTGGTAGAAATGAGCGGTCAACATTACAACAAGAGTATAAACGCGTTAAAGATAATTATCACCCGTCATCCCGAGTGTTTGCTCGCGCGTGTACCGCGGGCGCACGCTCGTGCCAGCGTTTTTGAAGCGATATGTACAGTAAATTGTTAATACATAAATGAGCGAAGCCTACCCGTCTGGAGTCTTCAGGAGGTGCCGCTCCGAAATAAAGTTGTTCTAAACATGAAGCCGTGTCAATAAAGCGATATAGGAAACACAGAAATGATAAACCGTTAGCTCGACTGTTTGGTCAAATACTAAAGGAACTAATTAACGTCGAGAGAGCCAGAGAGAGAAAGCGAAGAGAGAGGGCGCGCGAGAGAGAGAGAGAGAGAGAGAGAGAGAGAGAGAGAGAGAGAGAGAGAGAGAGAGAGAGAGAGAGAGAGAGAGAGAGAGAGAGAGAGAGAGAGAGAGAGAGAGAGAGAGAGAGAGAGAGAGAGAGAGAGAGAGAGAGAGAGAGAGCATATAGGTTCGCTATATACTTTAAACTTTGTCATTGGTCAGCCCTAAGTTGAAGTAGGAAACACGGGGTTCAATTCCACTCATTGGTTTTGTGATTGTTCATATAGTTTGAAGACACAACAGAAAGTCATCGTAGGGACCTACACCATTTGCTCTATTCCAAACGCGTGGAACACATGATGACTGGTGTTAGTGGCAGAGTGCGGCTGCTCAGACTTTGCCTTCGAGCTGACAGCTGATTGCAGGTGTGGTCCATGAGAACTTCTAAAATAACAACTAACAAAGTGCCTAAGATCAAAACCGGTAAACAATGGCAAAACCAATGGGCTAAAACGAATAGAACAAGCACAACGTGACGCAAATACGAATTGAATGGCATACGCACAAGCAAATAATTAAACAAACAAAAAAACAATGTCCGAATATATCCATAAATATATTACAAAATAAACAACAGCGTAATAGAAAGGCAGTACGGAGGGCAGAGGGAGCAACGTGAAGTCATCCCACTGACTAGTGTGTGGGCTGCCAAGTGCGGAAGGAGGAAGCGTCTTAGTAGTTTACATGTGTATGGCGCTTCTGCCTCTTTAATGATATTGGCCCTTGACTGGTGGGCCTGCCCATGCCAGATCATATTGTAAAAAGACAGCATAATCTCAGTCTGCAACCCAGGGAGAGTGATAGAGGTAGCGGGTGCAGTGTAGCGTGTGCTGTGAGGGGTCCGCTGGGGGACACTAGGTGATTTCTGACTGGATGTCCATGCATTATTTTGTGTCCCTTATGGGTGCGGTGGGGTTTTCCATCCCGTGGCTGCATTGAAGCAGCCGCCGAGCAATGAGAGATGGTTCCTTCGGTGCGCGTATACACCCACATAGTCCCGCAAGCGCAATCTTGACAGTGTAGTTGCGAGAAGATCGCCACAGCGGTCTGCAGGAGCTTGTGTTTAATAGGCCCCCTCCTGGGATACGATGACACGCACGTCGTGTCTAGGTGTGCAGTGTGTAGCCGCCACCTTCATCAGGGGGGAACCCTTGGCTAGCAGTAGGCTACTCTCCATCCAGCGATACCACTCCTCCCCTATAGGCGTAAACAGGGGGGCTGATGTTGGCAACAGCCAGGAACGATGGCTCGCAAAGATTTTGTTCTATATGTTCAAGTTTGGAGCTCAGTAAGGGATCGCAGGTTTTAAATTGTGGCGGGCACAGCTATTTGCAAACTGCTGTGAATTATTGAAATTGTGTTATTTTTTGCTTGAAATACAAGAATATTCAGAAAAAGTAATTATCTATTTCATTATTACTAACAGGGTGGTCATATAGCCTATATATACAAAGATAAATATACAGATATAGATTCTAAAAAGGCTGAATGTAACCTCAAAAATTACAATCCACAACATTGCAGACCAGAATATCATGTGACTGTCCTGGTCGTGTGTTGATCAATCAAAAACTGAGGCAGCAGTCTATAGGATGCTCACAATGTGAGTTACCTCATACCACCGTGGCTGGATAAGCTTGGCTGCCTGCATTTAATAAGAAAGCGACAATAGTGATTTCACACACACACACACACACACACACACACACACACACACACACACACACACACACACACACACACACACACACACACACACACACACACACACACACACACACACACACACATTTCCTTTGTTTATTCGTTTAAAAAAACCCAGCCACATGCACATAAAAAATATAATACATATATATTATTTTTAAAGATTTTTTATTATTTTTTATTTTTTTACACTGTGTCAATCATTCCCAAGCTCAACCAAACGAATTGATTTGAGACGGAGGTAAATCTTACCTTCATAATAAGCTCTAGTGGCAGTCAGAAAATCGGTACACCAAATATGAAATACAAATTAATTCGGGTTTCTATGGAAATCTTCTAAATCTACGTAAAACACACAGGAAATGACGCCAGAGAATCCCGTTCAGTTACCGCTAGTTGCATTTCCGCCGTCAATGTTGCTTACCATTGCCGCTTACTGTTCAAAACACAAAACTGGCTTCAGCTGAGCACATGAAAACATGATTAAGACGGAGAAGATCTTCCATCTAAAAAGCTCCAGAGGACGGAAGGTCCGCGTTGTCCGGGAACATTATCTGAGAGAGCATGTACCTTGTTACAGCTCTCTGTGTCAGGCGGGTTGTGACAACGGTAAAGGCACCTCATATGTTCTGCAACTTCCATTACTGTCATCTAAAAGTGTGCTTGGAATCCGAGTGTATTGAATGCCAATGTTAATAATAAGATAACTAATAAGGGAATACGCGATATTCATTTGGATATGCTGATCGATCACTGGGAGTGTTTCCCATGCCAAAACATACCAACTGTAGTCTTCGTTATAGTCTGTAGGTTAGGGGGAAATCATAGTCGTTAGACCACCGCAGGACACGTGAATTCATGGTTGCCAACCTTCATTTCAGACGGCAAGTTGCTCTCGGAAGACGTGACCCACTATGTGTTCCCTGACGTGGGCGTCGTGGTGGACTACCTGGAGGTTCTGGAGTTCAGGGAGCTCCGGGGCGTTGTCTTCACACAGACCGCCTGCCACGCCGTGCAGCACAATAAAGGACGCAGGTACAGGCAAACCAAAGCTACCTATTAGTTTGTTTATTAGTTGCTTATTATGTGTATTCATTGTGTTATTCTCCAAGCTTCGGTCCAACTTTGAGGAACCATAATGATGATGGATCCAAAACAAGCCTTACGACCATTCTCACTCAACTTCGTCAAACTCAACAGCGACAAACCTGAGGTTCTCCTCATCGGCACCAAATCCACCTTAGCAGCACTCGACACTTTTTCCATGTCCATCAACAATGCCACTGTTGCCCCTTCGCTTCAGGTAAAGAGCCTGGGTGTCATCTTGGACAGCACTTTATCCTTCGAGACCCTCATCAATAATGTTACTCGGTCTGCTTACTTCCATATACGCAACATCAATCGTCTTCGTCCCTCACTTACACCAACCTGCACTGCTATCCTTGTAAACACCCTGATTACATCCCGACTGGACTACTGTAACTCTCTCCTCTGTGGTCTTCCTTGGAAATCTCTTCATAAACTCCAACTGGTCCAGAACGCAGCCGCCCCTATCATCACCCGAACTCCATCTATTGAACACATCACTCCTGCCCTGCAGCAACTCCACTGGCTCCCTATCAAATCACGCATTGATTTTAAGATTCTACTCCTTACTTTGAAGATCCTTCACAGCCTGGCACCAGTGTATCTAACTGAACTCATCCCCATCTACACACCTTCATGCCCTCCGATCCTCTTCTGCCATCCAGCTCTCAGCTCCGTCTGCCAACCCATCCACCATGGGGCCAAGAGCTTTTAGTCGATCTGCTCCCCGCCTATGGAACTCTCTCCCACCAGACATTCGCACTTCTGACTCTGTCTCCACCTTTAAATCACTCCTAAAAACACACTTATTCTGAGGACTCTGTCATACTGTCACAAACTATGCCACTGTTACTTGTTACTTACTGCATTATTGTGGGTGTGTTGAAGGTTGATGTCTCACCACAACCATTTGAACAAAGCATTGAAGCCTACAATATGAACGTGACACTAATCATCGACTTGTTGTGTTTTGTGTTTTGTGCAGGCAGTACAACCGCCTGCGCAGCCTGCTGAAGGACCCTCGCCACGACTGTGTTCTGTTTGCCAATGAGTTCCAGGAGTATGCCTACTGCTCCCGGGAGAAGGGGGAAAGCCAGGACATGTGGCATAGCAGGTTGGTTACCAACCCTAGTCTCCCCCCCCCCGCCCCCCCCAGTTGAACTAAATTGATGTTCTGGTTGTATGCACAATATTTACCGAACACATCAGATCGGCATGTTTAGACAGGAATCATGTAGTGGCCTGGTTCCCAGAGTATAACACAGGCCTAGTCACATTGTATTCAATTGCATTTTGATAGCTGTGTGTGTGTGTGTGTGCGTGCGCGCACCAGGTGTGTGTACAGTGCAGCTGTGTGGTACCATGACCACCTGGCTGGTGTGAAACCTGTGGTGATGATCACGGAGGACATGTCTGTCGCAGCCCAGTACAACAGTCTCCACTCTGGCATTTACATCGTCTCCATGCAGGTAATCCATGCGGCCATTCACAGCAATGAGCTGTGCTTAAAGGAAAACCAAACCTCACTACTTTTAGCTAGAGAGGTGTGCCAGGTTAGCCCAGTATCATAATAAAGAACAAATGTTCTCACCATACTCTGGTGGATATTCTGTCTCATTTAAGATCCACTCTCTACAATCTAAAATTTGATTTTCCTTCAACACACTGATCAGAAATGATTCCAACGTTTAGGTTCAATTGATGTTTCCTCCCGGTGGCTTTGTTTGTGTTCTTCTGAAGTCCTCTATTTTGACAATCTGATGGCATAAGTGATGGCTTCATAATCCGTATTGATCTCTTTGCCTTTCATTGTAGGTTTGGGCTCTGGGTCCAAAATTGATTTAATTTAGTCTTTTTACTTGCCAAATGGTCAAATCTGTCTCCCAATGGCTGGTGGCTGGGGTTCATTTTGGACCCTGTTCAGGTTCCACCCAGCCTAACGGCGCAATGAGCCAGTTGTCTGCCAAGTACATTGTTGAAATACTGGCGCACTTAAAGCCCTAAATGGTTAGCTCTTCAAAGCCATAGGAAAGCTTTCACCATGAATACACCTAATTGACACGAGTATAAATGTTTGTGTCTTCTTACGTTGCCACGCCATCCCAGGAATATTTACAGAACTTCTGGCCAGAGCTGCAGTCCGCCCAGGATCTGTACTGCTCCATTTCCCAGGCCCTGCAGGAGAAGGAGAGTGAGGGCACGGAGCGGGAGTACACCGAACACCTGCCCTCCGAGGTCCTGGAGGCCGGGAGTCCGGCCGATACATTCAGGTGAGCAAACTTACCGACCGGTGGCCCTAAAGCCCGGTTCAGACTGCTCGCAACGGGCGGCTGCTTGTGACAGAATCTCACAAACCGGGCCCTTCTCTTCGCTGCCAGGAGCAGCCAAGTGAAGCCGCCTTAAGCTTTGGCAAAGACAGGGTGCTGATGTGATGTCCGAGACAAACAAACCTGAGGGACTTCACCTGGAGAGGGAGGAGGGAAAGGGGAGCAGCAGAGAGAGGGAGAGAGGGAGAGGGACAGAGAGAGGGAGAGAGAGTGTCTATCGGACTGCTCACTGATAGACACACACATTGCAACATTTGGATAATATCCCCCTTTAAAAAAAAAAAAAAAACCTGTTGCTTATTTTTGGTATGTCTCTGTGTTGTCTCAGTAAGGGTCCATTATCTGTCAGCGGTGTTAATAGGTAGGCGTTATCGTAACAGGGTGTGGTTTCAGACCCTGTTATGATAAGGTAAATCTCTTGAGACCCTAGTGGCTTCAAAGTGATCCTGCAGCTAACCAGCCGACCCGCCCTGCAATGTTCTCAAAACCGTTTCAGCTCATCACAAATCTTCTGAACTTGAGCTTCAGAGGGATGGAACAGTACAAACATGTGTGTTAGTTTTATTTTTTCGATGCACGCTCGTTTCTCAACGTGGTCATTTGCAATGAGGCTCGATGCTCTCTTGATATTCATCCATAACTTCGCAGGGCACTCTGAATGTCAACAAGCACCGGTCACAGAACGAGGCCTTTGTTCGACTGGAGGGTTCTTCAAATAAAAACACAGGTGAGACATGGCCATGCTGTTCCACGGCACGAGGAAGAAACTGAAAATGAAGCGGAATAA
Organism: Urophycis tenuis; assembly: GCA_036785325.1. Classification (NCBI taxonomy): domain Eukaryota; kingdom Metazoa; phylum Chordata; class Actinopteri; order Gadiformes; family Phycidae; genus Urophycis; species Urophycis tenuis. Next base: position 7,481,386 of record JAXIVH010000005.1, on the reverse strand, counting down.
ACCTTCAGCTATCAAAACTTGACATACACGTTAGAATGCTATTGACCCATCAGCATCAAGTCTTTTACAAGGCTGTGGTATCATGGAAAATTGCGCACACCCTGCAAAGCTATGCATTGATCAGATTCAAGTATTCGATTTGCAGAGACTTGAAGGCAGTTCTTACACGAACAAGAATGAACAACTATTAGTGTCATTGCACTACAGTGATGTCTCAGTCTTGAAAGTGCTGTGTCTTTTCCTGAGCTAAAATCCACTTCTGAAATGCCTAAAAGCTTCAGGTTCTTTCATTAAAGTTCTTTTGATTTGAAACTGCTTTTGAACGTCACTTGCACGTTTTAGTTCCAGTAGCGCTTCAAGGTATTGCGTTAAAATTGATTTAAATCTCAACCCTGGAATCGCCCGAGGATGCCGGCCTGCACCTGTTGTCCCCCTGCCTTTTATTTCACTGACCCTGCTTCCTCAACGCCCTGACCCCCTGACCCCCCTGGCCCCTGACACCCCCAACCCCCCCAACCCCCCCAACCCCCCCAACCCCCCCCCACTCCCCGGCCGGCAGATCTCAACGGCGACGTGTTGGTGAGCGGCGGGAGGAACCGGAACCGGGCGGTGCACGGGGACACGGTGGCGGTGGAGCTGTTGCCGAGGAGCGAGTGGAGGGGCCGCGCCACGGCGCTGAGCGAGGGCCAGGCGGAGGAGAAGCCGCCGGAGACCACCCAGAGCCAGCCCATGCCCACAGGTGAGGGCCAAATCCCACTGGGGGGGGGGGGCGCGGAGTCTTCCCAGCGCGTAGCAACGTGTCGGCCTTATCCACAGAGGAAAGCCTCAGGTGATTGCTGATTCGTTTGAGTGAGGAACAGGGTGTAGTATTTATTACATTTCCATCCCCCCCCCCCCCCCCCCCCCCGACAGCCAGACAGGAGAATAAACTGATGGAAGTCTGCAAAATTGAATGACAACTCAAACTTACAGTTGGTTTTGATACACAGACCGCTTTTTCTGCAGTGCGTTTTGTAACGTCTTTTTCAAAGGAGAAGACTCAGTCTTCCGTTTCAGTTTCCGGATTTGCGTACATTCAAGATAAGATTGAACTTTATTGATCCCCCATGGGGGGAAATTCACATTTGGGGTTGGAAACGATATAGTGTCCACTACTGTTCACTTGTGAGCTGATGCTACTGAGATGTGTGAGGAGTGTAAATGCAGGCAGCCAGCGCTGCACAGATTTGTGTCGGGACTCAAGAGTCAATGTCCAAATCTCACTAATATTCAGTCCTTTATACCTTTTTAATGAAATGAATCCATCCAACAGGACCTTGCAAAAATACTTAATACGGAGAACGACTCGCCACTGCGATGCTCGTCTCACAAATCAGAAGGCAGACGAGGTCAGATCTGGGTGAAAGGACGTTTAGTTTTCTTTTGCTTACAGCGTAGTTTAACCATTCATGTTGCTGGGGGCAGAAATCTATAGACGTGCGTTTTCATGAAATGTGCCTTTAATGGAAGCGATCCGACTGGAGGAAACGCGACAGACGTGACACGACTGACCATTACTCTGATCCAGAAGAGGACTGATAATTAAAACGGTAGCATCCTTTTCCCCATTGTTGGTATACCGACTAGGCCAACAGCGACCACAAGATGAAATGTGTGCAAACAATGAACACAGAGGAGGGAAGAGAACGATTTGTCTTTTGCACGGGCTGCTCCATAGCCGTTTACATCTGTGTCAGCAGGTTTCTTTGTGTCTGGTCATGTTGCTGTGGTTGTTTTTTTTCTTTTTTTTGTTAAAGAATGTTTGCCCTTGCTTCTTTTATTTATTATACGTGTGTACACCAAAGTATACGTGACTACATATACAGCAGTTCTCCGAGACTGCGAGGCAAGGTTTGTCTGAGGACCAAGTTATCCAAGAGTGGAGATGTCCATTACATCTTATTACTCAAGTGTGGTTCTCCATTAATGATGAGGCAGCCCACTGCCGTTTAAAAATACATCTTTTTTTTTTTTTTTGCTCTTCCGATTAAAAAAAAGTAGGGGAAAAAAAACAGCTTTATGACAGCTCGTCTTACAAAAAGCACTTTCTTTCTTTAATGACTGAACATTTAGTTTTTGCCGTCAAAGTGCCAAAGTGTTAAGATGATTAAGTTTTTATTATATTAAATGTCAAAGGAAACTGTGGTCATTTGCGTACCCGTGTGCAATATGTCTGAAGGCAGCCGCGTCTTTTGTAATTATTTCTTTAAACTACCCCTGGACCCGACAGGCCGCGTGGTGGGCATCCTGCAGAGGAACTGGAGGGACTACGTGGTGACCTTCCCCCCCAAGGAGGAGACCCAGAGCAGGAGCTCCAGGCGCATCCTGGCCACGCCCTGGGACCAAAGAATCCCCAAGATCCGAATCAGCACCCAGCAGGCGGAGGCCCTTCAGGTCAGAAGAGGGCGCCCGTGGCAGTGGTCTCGCATATGATCAGATTTGAGATTAGAATAACCTAAAGTCTGACAGCAGATGAGGTCAGATTGGTGAACGGGTGCGTTTCCCTTTCTTTTGCGTCTTATTTGTTTCGACCAATCATGTCGCTAGCGGGAGCGTAACGGCGAACGCAAGCTCAGATAGCAACACTGGTCAAATAAACTCTTTCCGTTGGGAAAATGAGCTAAAACATCCCGTCTGGACAGTGGTGTTCGAGTAAAAGTTTCTGGTAAAGCGTTCAAATCAAACACTGTGTAGACTGGTCACTGAAGAAATACACACTCCTTTTCTGAAAGCTCTGTGCACTCAGACATTCTCTACGGAATAATATCTCCGTAATAAAACGGCCGTTGGCGTTTCAGTTTTTGCCTTCAAACCCGGGCTCTGTGCCGTCTCCCTCCAGGAGTTCAGAGTAGATGGCTACAGAACATTTCATAAGATTAGGTGGATCTGGCTCTGCTAATATTAATAATGATGTTAATCAATATTAATGGCTTTCATTTGATTGCACACAAGTTCATCTTGTTAAAAAAAAAGGAATTGCCTGTAGGATTTCTTCGGCATGGAAGCGTCCTATTTTAAAACTCTTTTAAAGATTCCCCCCTGGAGCCTAACCTGCGTGTCACGTGCTTGCGTCTCCCAGGACCACAGGGTGGTGGTGCGCATCGACTCGTGGGAAAGCACGTCTCTCTACCCCAACGGGCACAGCGTGCGCGTGCTGGGCCGGGCCGGCGAGCTGGAGACGGAGGTCCAGACCATCCTCGTGGAGAACTGTGTCCACGTGCCACCCTTCTCCGAGGCCCAGGTGTGTGTGTGGTGTGTGTGGTGTGTGTGTGTGTGTGTGTGTGTGTGTGTGTGTGTGTGTGTGTGGTGTGTGTGTGTGTGTGTGTGTGTGTGTGTGTGTGTGTGTGTGTGTGTGTGTGTGTGTGTGTGTGTGTGTGTGTGTGTGTGGTAAAACATTCACGTCAACTCCCAGGTTGGTTCTGGGGTTGTAAAGAGAGAGAGAGCAGAAGAGAGCAGGATTTTGAAATGGACGACAAAAGACATCCCCTTCCCTCTCGGTCCCTCCCTCTCTTACGTTTCTCCGCCATTTGAAAAGTGTTGCTTTTCATGCACCTGTGACTGACGGGGATGATGGATTCCCACAAACCAGTCTCACAAATAGTCGAGAGGTGACTGGTGTTGCAACACAAATACACTGAAATTATAGCTCTCAAATCATACCCAGGGCACATAATTAATTGAGGAATATCCCTACCCTGAAGTCCTTTTTTAATTCGTCCCTCTCACAATGTACCCCCCTTCTTTGTAGTGAATTAGCAAACCTGTTTATCCAGCATGTGCAGTGAATGTTAGACGCCTGCCACGCAGCCGTGACGCACCCCATGAGGGCACGCGTCCCTGGCTGTACTGCATGCAGTACAGCCAGACTGGGTGTGGACACCCAGGGGTGTCTCGAACCTCGGGTCGGGCGGAGGGGTAAGGGGGGGGGGGGGCGGGGCCACAGACACCCCACCCGACCCCCGGGACTCCTCCCTGTCACGCCCGCAGCTGCGGGAGATGCCGGCCAACTCCCCGGAGAAGCCGTGGCGGGCGGAGGCGGCGGCGAGGCGGGACCTCCGTGACAGCCACCTGGTGTTCAGCATCGACCCGCGCGGCTGCGAGGACGTGGACGACACGCTGTCGGTGCGCGGCCTGGCCGGCGGCGAGCGGCTGGAGCTGGGCGTCCACATCGCCGACGTCACCCACTTTGTCCGCGAGGGCTCGCTCACTGACCTGGAGGCGCGTGCCAGGTGGGCAGATCCTGGAGGAACACAAGAGTGGTGGTGTTGGTGGTGGTGGTGGTTGTAGTGGTGTTGGTAGTGGTGGTAATAGTAGTGATAGTAGTGGTAATGTTAGTAGTAGCGGTGGTGGTTGTATTGATATTAATGGTAGTAGTGGTAGTGGTAGTAATGGTGGTGGTAGTTGTAGTAGTACTGGTGGTAGTGGTACTTGGAGTGATAGTAGTGGTAATGTTAGTAGTAGTAGTGGTGGTTGTAGTGATAGTAATGGTAGTAGTTGTAGTGGTAGTAATGGTGGTGGTGGTAGTAGTAGTTGTAGTACTGGTGATAGTGATACTGGTGGCACTGGTCAAAGTGGTACTGGTGGTCATGGGAGTAGTGTTTATCCTGGTTCATTTCAGTGGTTCCAAAAATAACATCTTAACACTAAATCCACACAGAGCTTTGGGGCTTCACTGTGTCGGACGAACACAAATATAATGTTTTTCTGCTACATAGACTCGAGTCCTTTACAAAGCAAGCACAAACATTTATGCTCCGTTAAAAAAAACAAGATGATTCAATTTCTCGGTGGGGTCTCGCACACAAATTGGAAGCGAAGTTTACGCTCCGGTTGCTCTGGGCTTAATGACTGGTTTCCGGATCTGTAAATTATTCAACCATTTCATATGATGTGTTTTTCCCAAGTGAATTCCTCACCCTGTAAACCCAAGTTGTGTTTGTTGTAAGTGTTGGACTCGGTTACCTGCCTGCTGAAGCGTGTGTGTGTGTGTAGCAGCACGTCCTCCGTGGTGTTCTGACTCTCTTCTCCCTCCATATCGCAGGGCCACAACGTACTACCTGGCCGACCGCAGGTACGACATGCTGCCCGCGGTGCTCAGTGCCGACCTGTGCTCTCTGCTGGGAGGCGTGGACAGGTCAGCATTGTCTTGCTTGTGTTACCGTGTGTGTATGTGTGTGTGTGTGTGTGACAATACGTGACAACCGCAAGAGACGAACAGACCCCAATGCACAATTTTCAATCTCTCGCGCGTCTCTCAAAGAAAAAATGCACCGGTTTGAATTTGATATACGGTTTCATATTGTGTGTGTGTGTGTGTGTGTGTGTGTGTGTGTGTGTGTGTGTGTGTGTGTGTGTGTGTGTGTGTGTGTGTGTGGTGTGTGTGTGTGTGTGTGTGTGTGTGTGTGTGTGTGTGTGTGTGTGTGTGTGTGTGTGTGTGTTTGTGCGTGGCCCCCCCCCCCCCCCCCCCCCCCCCCCCCCCGCCCCCCCTGCAGGTACGCCATGAGCGTGCTGTGGGAGCTGGACGCGCGCACCCTGGCCGTCCACAAGGTGTGGTACGGCCGCACCCTGATTCGGTCCTCCTACCAGCTGCACTACGAGCTGGCGCAGGCCCTGCTGGACGGGGGGGCCGGCCCAGGTCCCGGAGCTGACGCGGCTGGAGCCGGGCCAGCGGGACGCCAAGCTGGCCGAGCTGACCCGGGCCCTGGAGATGCTGACGCACGTGGCCAGGCACCTGCGGGCCCAGAGGGACAGGGGCGGGGCCCTGGAGCTGGAGGGAGTGGAGGTCAGGCTTTTCTTTTCTTTTTTTTTTTTTTTTTTTTTTTTTTTTTTGAAATGGGCCAAGATATGTAGTTCCATCTGCAGAGTTTTTTTTCGGTCTGTGATGGAAGATGTGTCGGGTTTCTGCTGTCCTGCAAGGACTAGAATACCGAGATGTTGCGGTCAATTGAAATACAGGAGGTGTGACTCGTATGCACTCGTGTAAGTTCACCCCTCAGCTCTCCGGATGCTGGCAAAAACATGTTGGTTCATATCCAACCAACACACCGTGAACAATAACTTTACTGTAGCTTTTACTACGTTGTTCTATCTTTCCCTGAGAAACTCCACAGCTGAGATCAGCGGGGGCACATCCACAGGTCTAACCGTGGCGTTCTGTTGCTGTGGGACAGGTGCGTGCCCAGCTGGACGAGGACAAGAACATCACAGCCCTGGTGCCCCGGCAGCCCCTGGAGGTCCACGAGACGGTGGCCGAGTGCATGATCTACGCCAACCACTGGGTGGCGCGCAAGATCCAGGAGAGCTTCCCCCAGCAGGCCCTGCTACGCCATCACCCGCCCCCGCGGCAGGATTTCTTCTGCCAGCTGGTGGACTGCGCCAAGGCCAGGGGCTTCACCATCAACACCCGGTGGGTTTGGGACCCTTCATCGGCAAACCCCAAACGCCAACAAAGCGCGGTTGCTGGTTTGATCCCCGGCTCCTGTTAGCCAAGTGTCAAGGTGCCCCTGAGCAAGGCACCCTGAGGCTCCCTGGCTGCTCCCGACAAGATGACTGTTACCGTGCTTTTGTTGACAGGGCCGTTGGTGTGGGAGGCAATACTTGTAAAGTGCTTTGAGTGAAAAACACGATATGAAAACAGTCGATGAACCATTTATTGAACTAGTATATTCTTTTTTTGTGAACTGGTACTGCTTTCTTCATTATTTTTTTCAAATTGTTTGGTTGCTTTCCAAAAAGTCCTCCGGTGGAGTGTTCTCGGGTGACATGTAATTTATTTTCTTCTGGTGCCACCAGGTCCAACAAGGATTTAGCGGAGTCTCTGGACCAAGCTGTGGACCCCAAGGACCCCCTGGTGAACAGGCTGCTCCGAGTGATGGCCACTCAGGCCATGTCCAACGCCCTCTACGTCTCCACCGGCTCTATCCCCAAGGACCAGTGTTACCACTACGGTACATTGGACTGGTTGTCACACCTGAAGCCCTGGATTTATGAATACCTGGATGGCGCAATAGCTCTGTCTGTCGTTCCTCTCTGCTAGGTCTGGCTCTGGACCGATACACGCATTTCACCTCGCCAATTCGTCGCTATGCCGACATGGTGGTGCACCGCCTCCTCACGGCAGCCATCAGCCTGGACCAAGGCCCAGAAGCCAGCAGGACCCTGGCCAGTAACAAAGAGCTGGAGGTCACGGCCCAGCACATTAACAAAAAGAACCAGGTCAGCTCCGAGGGTGCCGTCCTTTGAACATACAACTTCAACTCTGTTCACAATGCACATGGAAAGAAACGATTATAATTATTATTATGGTGGAGATGATCAATCAATTAAAAATGTCGTTATTATCATTGACTTCAGCAACAAACACTGACCCCCGCTGACCTGTTTGTCGTGGTCTCTTAGGCAGCGCAGCGCGCACAGAAGCTCTCCACGGAGCTGTTCCAGTGTCTCTACTTCAAGGACAAGGACCCCCTGACAGACCCCTGCTGCGTGGCCGACGCCGTCGTCTACTCCATCCGCGCCAACGGCTTCTTGGTCTTCATACCGCAGTAAGGGAACACTAGCACCTTAAGTGCTACATGCTATGGGTTGAGATGTGACCGCCGTAAGGAGGTTAGAGCAGAAGCAGGGCACGATGCACAAGCCAAACCAACGCGGAAAAAAACACTTCCCCTCCTTCTCTGCTCTTCACTTCCCCTCCCAAAGTTTCTCAAACCATTGAAGTGTTGCGTTTCACGCAGCTTTGACTGACAAGCAAGATGGACTCCGTGAACCAATCAGGGAAGGCAGGCCCTGATTGGTCAGAAATGAGCCGGGAGCGGTCTAAAGTCTAAGTGGTGTCAAACAGAGTCGGGTGCAGTCCACTCAGACCACCTTTCACTCACTAAAAGCTGTCTGATGGCTATGCCCTTTCTAACAACAATGACACTTAAATGATAGCTGTACAATTTTGCCGACAGCACCTTTTAATACTTTAAACTTGTCAACAAAAGTGTGACGGAAGACCACACGATGACATAATGGGAGCCATCACGGCACAGTACAGCACAGTACAGTACAAAGACACACACACACACACATACACAGAGGCCGAGCTGACCCTAGGGCTGTCCGTGTGGTGCGGTGTGCAGGTATGGCCTGAAGGGGGCGGTGTACGTGAAGAATCGGGAGGGCCAGGTGGTGAGCGCGGGGCCCGACGGCGCCTGCGAGTGGCAGGGCGGTTCGGTCCAGAGACACCCGGACCGCATCAGCACCGTCTGCAGCACGGGCACCACCACCACCTTCAGCTTGTTCCAACACATCACCGTGAGTCGACGTACACAAACATACTGTACAAATACAAACGTGTCAGGTCATGGAAACTAGGGACACAAGTCGTTCGTGGGGAATAATTTTGAGTAGTTAGTGTAGTTTCTAAGCTTTCCAGCAATGTGTAACACATGGAAATCTGATAATATTTGGAGAAGTTGTGGCCATTTTAAAGCGCAAAGGTGCAAAAGCTAAAATTGAGAAAAAGCCTCCTAAAGAATTGCAGTTGTCACCTCTCTCTCCTGCCTGGGGAGCACAATGGTGGTCATTTGCATCTCATTTAGATGATGATAATGTTATCTGAAACATGGAGAGGCTTCTCTGTGATCTCAACAGATTCTGTAAAAAAACGAAAATCACTAATTTTGAAAAAAATCACTTTTGTTAATTTGCGCGAATGTTGTGTTCGCGACTTGTGTCCTTGGATTCCATGACCTGACACGTTTGTATTTGTATTGTATGTTTGTCCATTTGTATTTGTATATGTACACATTAAAAACAATTAATGTGAGATCTTAAATACAAACACAATACAATGCCGTATCAATACATGCGTTTTGTGAACGAATTTTATTAATTAATTTTATTCCCTCGCCCCTCGGGTAGGTGCGCATCTCCGTGCAGCCGTCGCGCTGTCACTCGGACAGCCTCCACCTGGAGGTGCTGAGCAACACGTCCCACCAGGGCCCGGAGCCCGCGGACCTGCCGGGCCCGCAGCCCCAGGGCCGCGCCCATCTGGTGCAGGAGGTGGTGCGCCTGGCCGAGGAGGCCTTCCAGCAGGCCCAGGAGAAGGCGGCGCAGGGCACCAGGCTCTCCCGGGAGGAGAGGGCCTTCCGGCAGACCAAAGGGCCCAACCTGTACTCCCTGCTGGAGGAGGTGCGGGAGCTGGCGCTGATGGACCCGCGGGCCTGCGGAGAATTAGGAGGAGCCGGGCCGGGGCTTGGTGCGGACGCCGGCTGCACCACATCGGCGTAGAAGACACCCGCTCAGGTCCTGTTTACTGGGTCTTTGGGGGAAAGGGTTAAGACAAACAGCGTGGACACAAAGCGTCTTATTGTATTAGTAAAAGAGGGGTCATATTGATTGGTATAAAAGTGATGGCTTATCGCCACTGTAGATTTCCAATTTGCGATAGAACCACAGCAGTATTTTTTTTTAAATGAACGTAGGAATTCAGTTACTCTTTCTGGCTGACTGAATTATCATGCAGTGTTATTGAGAGGACTTATCACGAAAGACTACATACAACAGTGACGCAGACTTGTGTCAACGGGCCTTCAGTAACCGGTTGAGATAATGTTAATGAAGTGATTAATTACATAAGTGGGCCCACATGTTAAGGATGAATGTGTTATGTAATGTGGAGAATTTTCTTATTTGCGGGAGAGCTTGCTTTAAATGCTCAGGCTAGTTTTTTCAGTTCTTAAAAGGGGTTTTAGTACATAGGTATTCTGTCTACATTTTAAATTGAATCTATTTTTGGATGAATCTATTTTTTGGATGGCCTTTGTACAGGTGTTTTTATTTACATTTAGATTTAAATGTAATTATTTTTTGTCAGATAGGAACACAATTTTTTTATGGCCTTAAAGAGGAGTTTACCTGACCAAGCAGTTTTTTTGTATTAACGACATGTGGCATTTATGAAAAATTGAAATAAATTCAAATGTTTTATCTTGTAAATGGCGTAATGGCATTATTAGGTAGAACAAGTCACTCCTTTTTTATGCTCCTGTTAGTGATATGACCATATACGGATTAGGTCACCAAGTATTGTGGGTAATGCAGTTTTTAAACAATGACAAAATACATTTGATGGATTTTAGTGGGTGCTGATGATTCTCATGAAGTGTGTGTGCTGATCAGCAATAAGCAACCCTGTGACTACAACAAGTGTCCTTTTTAGTTTTTATTTCAATATTATACAATTGGAACCTTTTGGGAAAAACATCCAATACGTACGACAAACTTTGAGAATTACTTACAAATGATAACAACCACTTCAGGTCACACACTATGTCCTGTGAGTTTGTTTGCACGTCCAAACCCAATGAGTCAACACGAAAATCAGACTATCAACTAAACAGATCACAATGGAGAGCAGCAGTGTGAACGTGTGCACGCGACCACAAGTGACTGTGGCTGTCCCGTTAACTCCCAGGCTGGCTGGCCTCTCCTTCCTCAGGCTGGGGCGAGGGACGCAGGAGAGTCCTTGTCTGTGGCATTATCTGGGTGTTCTGCCACGGGACCCAGATCAAGGTCCATGTCCTCGGGCCCAGGCTCAGTTACACTGGGCTCACTCGGTGGTGAAATAGCCGGGGGTTGGTGTACCGCACAGGCCTCTGAGGAGTCAGCCTGGGAGGGGTCCGCCTGGGAAGAGACTGCTGGGGAGGAGTCAGCCTGGGCAGTGTCGGCCTGGGAGGAGTCAGCCTGGGAGGGGTCAGCCTGGGAAGAGGCTGCTGCGGAGGAGTCAGCCTGGGCAGTGTCAGCCTGGGAGGAGTCAGCCTGGGAAGAGAGTGCTGGGGAGGAGTCAGCCTGGGCAGTGTCGGCCTGGGAGGAGTCAGTCTGGGCAGAGTCAGCCTGGGGGGCGTCGGCCTGGGGGGCGTCGGCCTGGGCGGATTCAGCCTTGAAAGAAACATCCAGGGCCGACACGGCTGGGGAGTCCGGTAGCTCTACAATGGAAAAGTATCTGCATTAAGGCTCAATACCCACTGGGCGACAAACCCCCCCCCCCCCCCCCGTTAACGAGTCTGCTGACTCAGCCGGGGGAGAGGCAACCGGGACCGGCTTCGGTTGTTCTCCTCACCTGTTTGTTGCCGTTTACGGGCCAGCCTCCTCTCCAGGGCCAGCTGTTTGTTGAGCTCGATGCGCCTCCGCTGCTCCTCCGTCAGGGTGGGGGCCGGGGGGGAGCTGACGGGGGCCGGGGTGGAGCTGACGGGGGCCGGGGTTGAGTGGACGGGGGCCGGGGTGGAGTGGAAGGGCCCCTGGGAGCCCCCGGGGAAACCCCCAACGCTGTCGAAGGGATCTGGATCCTCAAAGACGTGCTGCGCTGGAGCCGCCTCTTCCTCCCCTGAAACCAGTTCAACGTTGTCATTCACCAGGAAGGTTGTTTATTGACAACCTTATTTATTATTATTTGAACAAACTCATGTTTCTATCCTGAGGAAGAAGACCTTCAGGCATTCAAGTCAATGCATTCCCTCTTACCATCCCTGCCAATGAAGTCCTCATGAGTCAAAGGCATGTCCAGCCGTATTCTCCTCAGGCAGGTCTGTGTGTGTGGGGGGGGGGGGGGGGGGGGGGCACAGACAGGTAATTAAAAACAACTTGGTGAGACGAGCGTCCTTGAATCTAAATAAAAAATATGCATCTATTTACACAGCAGATGCATCTATTTACACAGCAGATATGAATGAAGAGAATTCATGTAGCATTGACACGTGACATTGCTGAAGAGTCAGCCATCTCACCTGAACATCCTTCTTGCTCCCCAGCTTCTCCACTTTGTCTATGAAGTCATCAAACTGCAGCTTGGGAAACAATCTGTGGGCCCAGTTCTCCATCTTCTGCATGATGACACGCAGGTCCTCGGCCTGAGTGGAGTGTAGACGGGACACGACGAGATCATTACCACAATGTTCGCCTAACTTCAGTGGTGGTGTTTTGACCATGGGCTGTTGTCAGTGACTACCTCGTGGCCTTTGCCTTTAAAACGGACATTCTCAAATAGTGTGCGTAGAGCTGGTAGACCTCTCTCTGAAGTAAGCCTGAAATTGAAAATCGAAAATAACATTAAGCATCATACATTTGTGTGTGTGTGTGTGTGTGATATATACTGTATATATCAATGCAATGTGACAAACAGCAAGAATGCATCTAGGCAGCTGGTCACAATCCATGTTATAATAATGATTATTATTTACATTAGACTGGCAAACATCTTCCTCATCACTGTGGCTTAATGTTTCTGGACCCATCCATTGTTGACCCTCGTTCATTCTACAGCAAGCTAATATTCAAAAGCAGCATCCTAATGCTACGACATGAGTCATCCTGGCTGCCGCCCATCTCATCTGCTGGGTACCTCTGGGAGTCCAGTTTGGGCTGTGGTCTTCTGATTGTTTTTCGTTTGGCTGCGGGCACATCTTCTAGCTTGGATTGGTCCCCGTCTCCGTCCCCTGAACCCAATGAAAACCCCCAACATTCAGTCCCCAGGTGACCACCAAAAACTACATTTGCTTTGCTCTAAGTAGTAACAGAGATATATGTTAACAAAAGTTGAGTACGATAATGCTTGTTAGCATGATCAAATCACAGCAATGGATTATTCTAGCCTTGTTAGCCTTTGGTTTACAACCTTATTGGCAAGTAGTGTACATGCATCAGCATTACCAAACGGGTTGTCTTCTCCCAGGCCTGGGGAGTGGGGAGGTGGGAGAGGAGGAAAGCTCTCATCCTCTAGCTGGTCAAAGTCAGGGATGTCAAACCGGCCGTTTCCCAAGGAATCAGACATTCCTGTAAGGTAAAGCTTCCTGTTTAATGTTGTTGTAGCATGGTGGAATTTGTGTCAATTGCTTGGCCACAATATTTGTTTCACACCACATTTCTTTGCGTTACTTAGCTCTCCATACTAGAACTTACAATATTTTTTTATTTTGTATTGCTAAGTGCAAGTTCTACATAGAGCTAGGCCTTATTATTCACTATGACCACAACATGCAACATGTTCGGCCGGTTATTGGATGCACTTCACTGCTCGTCTTCTGTTAACAAACATAGTCATTTACATTTACATTTAGGGCATTTAGCAGACGCTTTTATCCAAAGCGACTTACAAAGAGTACATTTGTCATAAGATGGTGAAACATTTAATCGCTGCTAATACAGTAAGAAAGCCACCAGAACAAGTGTCCAAGCATTTCAATTGCTAGATTAACCATGGCTAGTATACAACATCTCTGATTAAGTGCCAAGTTACAAAGAGCGATCAAAGTGCCAGTCATGGCCTGAACAGACTTTTGGATATATGGGCGCTAGAACTCAACTACAATTGCGTTGTCAAGTTGAACTTTGAAAGAAGAAGTGTACTATTTTAGGTTAAGCTAGCTGTAAGGCACCCACTGTCGTCTCCAGTGACGTTTGGCTATAGCTCTTGAGAACATTAGGTAGATAAAAGTGGTCTTATACAAAATAAATTGTCAGGATTTCCATCAAGCACCTGATGCACTATGTAAGCGTGTGCAAAGGCAAATAAAATGTTGGTATAAAAAGCATTCCTGTCACAACCTTACCTTTAGTAAATGAGGAGCTATCGTAGGAAATCGGCGCGGAAAATTTCAGATACTGCCGCGAAAAACAAGTACATCCGGTGTGAAATTCTGTTTTCCAAATTAAAGGCAAACGTACAAAACGAAAGTGAAGTGAACACAAATCTGTATGTGACTACAAATGAAATGCAACAAAAACTCAACGCGTTCGTATACTTTCCCGGAAGCTACATTAGGCTTCAGCAGAGTAGGTTTACTAACTTAACGAAAGTAAGTTGCATCGGTGTAATTTGTTGTATTTATACAGTAGATTTATACATCTTATTTTGTAGCTATGTTTTGACCGGAAGTTATTTTTTCCCTTGCTGTTTGGGATATACTAGAGTACTATAGAGAGATCTCTCTATAGTAGGACTTTAAGTGAAACTACCCGGAAATATTTGAATGGGGGTCTATGAGAATTTCAGTGCATTACATTTCTGAACTTTACCCAAGTATTATATATAGCCATTTATACCGATCTAATGCTATGGCCAGCCAGCAGACCAGTTATACCAACTCTCTTCCAAGTCCTGACCGGTGTCGCTCTTTAGAAAAACTTAAATTAATCGGCAATGTCAGATGTCCCTTCACGCTGGAATCTGGTCTCGGGGCGAACGAGACGAGTGGCCAGAGGTGGACTACGGGGACATATGGAACTACCTAAGCAATGAATGTATGAATCATGAATGAAGATGAGGGCACCAAAACAATCTATTTTCATTCAAGTCAAGTCACTTTTATTTTTATAGCGCATTTAACATGCAGAGTGCAACCATGATAGCACTAGTGCTAGGTGGTGCAGGCTAACTCGGAGCTGAACTATGACATGTAATCACAGCTCCTAGTAGTTCGCAAAGTTTCATTAATTCCTTCATTATTTTAGATTAGACATCTTTAACATCGAACATCAACTGATTTTAGCTACTAATCTGTAACGAAGTGTTTGCCGCAGACGTAAACAAATGTAGACACCGGGTCCCACAGCCTCCCATCGGGATTCTCTCTTCCGATTGCCTGGAGCCACAAACCCCTTCTTTTCCCTTCCCTTTCTTTTTGTGGCAACATACTAAATCGCGAATCTTCATTTTTTGTTGTTAGCACTGTGAAATACAACACAGCAGCTTTTAGGGATTGTGCCTGCTCATGGAAATAGCCCACTGTTCTATCAACAGTAATAGCAGAGTGCCTACTTCTTTCACCTAAAAGAGGGCGTGGACGTTCTGGGACTCATTAGCATATCGCTGGTGACGGGCAAGACTGACAAGTAGGCGGGCCTAGGCCCGTCCAGGCCAGCCCGTGGCCACGACTCTGGTGTGTGTGGCAGTCTTACACTCTTTACAAATATTTACTAGAATGACAATACTGTTCTTGAATCAATCAATCAATCTAAATTTACTCCACAAAACAAATACATGTATTGTAGAAGAGAGGAGAGGAAGGTCCCATTTGTGTGATGGGTTTTTATTGATAACCTATTGACATCAGGATCGATCAGCCTTTTACTACAGATATGTCCACATTATTTTTAGCTCAGCTCAATTTGAATTGTTACACATTGCGACATTAAAGGGAGAAGATGCGGCTAAAACAGGTCACATGTTTAACTTTCTTTTCTATTAACTAGAACAAACATGCAAATGATACAAAGTATAAATCAGAAAGACCAGCGCATGCATTCTATTTCATTCCTGAAATCTATTTAACTGTGTTATCTGAAGGGCATCTTTGGTGGATGGTTCAATCTTCAGTATCTATTAGGCAGTCCTCTGGGTCTGTAAACGTTGGGATCTCCTCCGTTACGTCCCCATCGGTTAGCCTGTTGGTCAGCAGCTGAGTCCTCATGTCCACGCCCACTGCTTCCCTGAAACCCCTCTCTGGCATCACTAGAAAACAACGAGACACATTCAAAGCACCATCACCAGAAACACCACAAAATCTATCATTTTACAAACATGAACAAACGATGTAGCATTCTCAGAGAGTATTTTTTACATCAATGTTTATACAGTGCAATGTTCAAAGAACAGACATTGTGCCCTCACATCATAGCAGTTATACAGAAAAAGGGCATTTAGCAGAGACTTTTGTCCAAAGTGACTTACAATCAGTACATTTGTGAGGTTCAACATGTGGACAGATAGAGGAGGGGATCGAACCGCTAACCCTCCGGTTAGTGGACGACCCGCTCTACCCGCTGAGCTCTGCCGCCCTTATACACATAGCTTTCTAATGATCAAGAACTCATGAATATCATTTTGATGTTAACGTATGTGCTTATATAATTTTGACCCCTTTCTAAATGTGAGGTATAGCTGATAGTTACCTGATGATTCTAGCCGCCCATCTTCCCCCTGGTCCTCTCTGGGCAGCGTCATGGTTTCCCCTGGCGTGGAAGTACTTGTCTGAGTTCTTGTAGTTGGCGTCCCTCATGTCATTGTATGCACGCCGCATGTCTCGAGCTCCTGCTCAGGTGGAACAAAGTGACAGCTCATTTGCAACATGTTCAACAACATGCAATCATTCATTAAGCAATGATCACAGTATTGTCAGCCACAGTTCTTAACACAATTAACTAAACTAAATGGAAATGCATTTTATAAATACATTTTTCTTTAACAACAACACTAAAGTATTACCATTAAAAGCCTGTCCAGGGAAGCGGTACCACTGAGCCTGGGCTCCCACAACCAGAATCAAAAGTCCTGCTAGGATCAACTTCATGGCTGGAGATGTCTAGAAAACAAAACAAACTCAATTCATATCCATCATCTGCTACATTAACCTTATAAACTGCACAAATCCTGGAACAAAGAACAGCTTTAGTAATAGTTCACAACCAATATTTGCATCAATAATGACAGAACTTATCATTTGGTATGCTGACGAACTCCCCATACTTACATCTTTGTCTCAGTATTATAGTTTGTTGCAAGTTGTGTGTGTTACTGTCTGCTACCTGGGTGCTTTATTGGAAAATAAGGGGAGGGCAGGGAGAGGGGGATTCCAGGATTTCGTCATCAGAAAAATTCCAGTAGGCTACTTTGACTTTCACTTTCATAAGTAAATGGTGGCTGCCATTGTGCCACATCGGTGACTTTTACTGAGCTCCTCCCTACAAGGATACAGGATGATGATGGTGTTGGAAACTGGGTTATTGTCAAGGTTGCTGGACAATAGTACATGAGCTGGTGCTCCATGTTGCCATACAGGAGATATCCCTGAGTGTGTGTGTGGTGATGGCTGGTTTATCCTGTTGCACACTAATGACTCAATGTACAACACTGTGTGCAGCAGGTGTGCAGCCCCGCCCAGCCCCAGAGTCCAGTCAGTCTGACTCTGGCCAGGAGAGGCTGCTTCAACCAGCCATCATCCACACACATGTCATTGTTTGTCATCGTAGGACAAACACAGGTTTTGCTCATAGCAGTATCATCTTGTATGTACAAGGTCATGGGTCATGGACTTATCTTTACTAGTGTAGCCTACTGCTGTGCCCCGGTATATAAATGCAGCAGACCCATAGCTAGTGCTAAGAGCGACACCACTGTTTGTCCTATGATGACACATCTGGGAAAAGAGTATTAACAGTATGTTAAGCAAGAGTGGAAACATAGACAGTTATGTATGGTCTGTAGCTCACACATATGTTGCAGACTTTCACTTCCATTTACTTGTGAAAGTGAAAGTAAAACATGTAACCTACTGGAATTCTCCTTCTTTTCCAATGAAAGAACATAGGTTAGCAGACAGTAGCACACACAATAAACCACAAAGATGTACGTATGGGGAGTCTATCAACCTATTAAACGATAACTTCTGTCAATATAGAGTCAGACCCTTTTGCACGCCATTTCACTCTTTGTTTATCTAACATCAGTGGAATATAACAACTGCTGTATCGACTGGAAATGTTGCATCATCCATCCAAACTGTGGCCTTTCCGTCATGTAGAAACCCTCCACTCTGGCTGCAGGAACCCAGTCTCAGTGATACATCAACTCTCCCCCTCCCTCCGTCCTTCCAGGAAATTGTCTTGGTGAAAGTAGACGTGAAGGCCAAGAGTTTAAAGGACGTTTGGCAGAAGCCTGGTGGCCATTTTGGCATTTAAAGGTATTACCGTTTCTTTCCGTGCAGCATCGCCAACATTTACACTTTCTCTCTCTGCATAAACCAGATCACCCCTCTTATATAACGAGTATAAGTAAACTGTTAAAATATATTTTTTAACATTGAAAGAATCCACAATTACATTTCACTGATGTATTTATATTATATCTGATTTATTATACTTTATACTACATGTAGATTAAAATAGCACATAATTGATCAAAAGTTGTAAATACATAAAGGTAATAATAATAAAAAAAACCTAACTAACTAAGTGTCTTAGACATAGGAGCACCATGGAAACCACAATTGAAATTGTATTTTCTTTTACCTAATTAAATCCGGTGTTAGGTGTTATCGATAGACAGACGATGGACGGACAATAACGAGGATCTCTGAGAGGAACGTTAACGCTACAGAGGAGCCAGGGTGGAGTTTTCTACTTTTTTGAAAGTTTGAACTCAGTCAGAGCGCGGGACAAATGACATACGCTGCAGCTACAAGGCAAGTCACTTTCTACCTAATTCAAACTTGGTAGCATTATCTTCCTAGTTACTGTATTTATCCAGGGCCGGATTATCCATAAGGGCCATTGGGCCAGTGCCCAGGGGCCCCAACCATTCACAACCAGTGGGGGGGCCCCACATGACACAAGCTTTAGAAATATTTTTCATATATTGTTATATTATTCACTTGAAATTGTTAAAAGGCCATACATTACTCGTTATGAACACTAATGTCATAATAATAATAATAGTATTAATGATAATGATAAACAAATCAAGATTACATGACCACTCATTCCCCCCCCAAAATCCGTCAGAGTTGAGTCGGTCCAAAAGAATGCGCAAATATCATTTTTATTAACGGCTAGCATACACATGAGAAATCCCCTTTATTATGCGTGATATATATATATATATATATATATATATATATATATATATATATATATATATATATATATATATATATATATATATATATATATATATATATTTTTTTTTTTTTTGGGGGGGGGTGGGGGGCGGGGCCGCGGCGGCGGAGGGGGGCCCTGCGAGGTAAAGTGCCCAGTGCACAAAATTGTCTGAATACGGGCCTGTATTTATCACTTGACTTTACTCCTTCTTGGCAAAAGTTCTACATCTGTATGGCCAGCCATACTGCATATAGTTGACTGAAGAGCAGTGTTTGTAATAACACCGTTTAAAAGAACGTGTTAGGTAATGCCATTATTTTTTCAGTAACAGGGTAATCTAACTAATTACTGTTTCCGTAGTTGCTAGTGCTAGGTGGTGCAGGCTAACTCGGAGCTGAACTATGACATGTAATCACAGCTCCTAGTAGTTCGCAAAGTTTCATTCATTCCTTAATTATTTTTAGATTAGACATCTTTAACATCGAACATCAACTGATTTTAGTTAGCATGACTGACTGACTTTAGCTACTAATCTGTAATGAAGTGTTTGCCGCAGACGTAAACAAATGTAGACGCCGGGTCCCACAGCCTCCCATCGGGATTCTCTCTTCCAATTGCTTGGAGCCACAAACCCATCCATCCATCCATTCTCCTCCGCTTATCCGGGGTCGGGTCGCGGGGGCAGCAGCCTGAGGAGAGAAGCCCAGACTTCCCCCTCCCCAGCCACTTCGTCCAGCTCTTCCGGGGGGATCCCGAGGCGTTCCCAGGCCAGCCGAGAGACATAGTCCCTCCAGTGTGTCCTGGGTCTTTCCCGGGGCCTCCTCCCGGAGGGACGTGCCCGGAACACCTCCCCAGGGAGGCGTGCGGGAGGCATCCTCACTAGATGCCCGAGCCATCGCAACTGGCTCCTCTCGACGCGGAGGACATCAGAACATCACTGAGGATGCGTCCAGACTAGGCATCAGTAGATGTATGTACACAGCGAATCCCTGAGTGTTCAGTGACAGCCAGGAAAGACTGGATGACTACCATGAACAGGGTGGCGACTACTGGAGAGTCAGTGACAGCTCGGAGAGACGGCAACCGGGGCGGTACGGGTCGGCAACCCAATCTGCATCCTCCGAGGAGAAACCTCTGAGGAGGAACCCAACCAAGCTACAAATAATCTAGTGGAAAAATACCCCCAGGGGTGCCCGAGAGGGGGGGAGGATGAGCACCCCAGTCGGACGGATACAACGGTAACAGACCCAAGCAACGGACAAACAACTATGACCAAGCAGTGTACATGCGGTAAAGTCTGCAAGAACATCCATGGCTTAAAGATCCACCGAGCGAGGATGAAGTGCCCGGTGGGAGCAGTTGCATCACAACGCACAGGTGTTACACCTGGTGAGACGCAGGAGGAGCAGGGACCGGAGTCACCCCACAGTGCCCAGAACCTCCAAGTGTTGCAAACCAATCCCTCGAGCATCAAGTCCGACAGGAGGCGGATCAAATGGCCTGCAGCCAGCATGACCTCACTCTGGCAACAGTTTGACGATGATGTCAACAAGATTCTGGAGGGAATGGCCAAAGGAGAGGCAGACAAGAAGCTTCAGGTGATGACTACAACCATTGTCAGCATTGCAGCGGAACGGTTTGGTGAGGAGGAGAAGAAAAGTTCCAGAACATCTTATTCTATGAATCAAAGAGCGGTCAGGATCCATAACATCAGGCAGGAGATGAAGGCGCTGAAATCCCAGTACAAGGCAGCAGGAGAAGAGGAACGCACTGGCCTTGCCCAGCTAATGTGCATCCTACGGAAAAACATCAGAATCCTCCGCCGGGCTGAGTGGCATCGCAGGCGGCGGCGTGAGAGGGCACGTAGGCATGCTGCTTTCATCGCTAACCCCTTCAAGTTCACCAAGGATTTGCTGGGGCAGAAGCGCAGTGGCAAACTGGCCTCCTCGCAGGAAGACATAGATCAACATCTGAAGCAGACGTACAGCGACCCCGCAAGAGAGCAGGAGTTGGGAGAGTGTAACAACCTCATAGAACCCCCTGAACCAGACATGCAGTTCGACATGTCGGAGCTGCAGCTAGCAGAAGTCAGGGAGGTGGTCCGCAAAGCAAGGGCAAGCTCTGCTCCGGGACCGAGTGGCACTTCATACAAAGTGTATAAGAACTGTCCCAAACTCCTGCTGCGTCTGTGCAAAATCCTGCGAGTCTTCTGGAGAAGGGGAAGGATCCCAGATCAATGGAGAGTGGCTGAAGGGGTCTGGATCCCAAAGGAGGAAAACTCAACTCAGCTTGACCAGTTCCGCATCATCTCCCTGCTGTGTGTGGAGGCAAAGATTTTCTTCAGCGCTGTTTCCAAGCGGCTGTGTACCTACCTGGTAAAGAACACCTACATCGATACATCAGTCCAGAAAGGAGGCATTTCCGGAATGTCAGGATGTCTGGAGCACACCGGTGTGGTGACACAGCTTATTCGGGAGGCCAGAGAAAACAAAGGCAATTTGTCAGTGCTGTGGCTTGATCTGGCAAATGCTTTCGGTTCCATTCCACACAAGTTGGTCCAGCTCACTCTGGTGAAACACCACGTACCCAGCAGGTGTAGAGACCTCATCGCTGATTATTACAACAACTTCAGCATGAGGGTCTCTTCAGGAGCATCAACTTCCAGTTGGCATAAGGTGGAGGTCGGTATCATCACAGGGTGTACTATCTCTGTGACACTGTTCTCCCTAGCCATGAACATGCTCACCAAGTCTGCTGAACCAGAGTGCAGAGGGCCCCGTTCAGACTCCGGACAACGGCAACCACCCATCAGGGCATTTATGGATGACCTCACAGTCATGACAGAATCAGTCCCAGGCTGCCGGTGGATTCTGAAGGGGCTCGAGAAGCTTGTGGGGTGGGCCCGGATGCGTTTCAAGCCCATCAAATCCAGATCAATGGTGCTGAGGAAAGGGAAGGTGGAGGACAAGTTCCGGTTCACCATCACAGGCAGAGCCATCCCAACCATCACAGAGAAACCAGTCAAGAGCCTGGGAAAGGTTTTTGACTGCTCTCTTAGAGACACCACATCTATTCAGTCAACCTGCACTGAGTTGGATGGCTGGCTGAAATCCCTGGACAAGTCTGGCCTCCCTGGGAAGTTTAAAGCCTGGGTCTACCAACATGGCATTCTGCCCAGGATCCTGTGGCCCCTCCTGGTCTATGCTGTCCCTATCTCGACAGTCGAGACCTTGGAGAGAAGGGTCAGCAACCACCTCCGGAGATGGCTTGGACTACCAAGGAGCCTGAGCAGCATCGCTCTCTATGGAAATTCCAACAAACTGCAACTCCCTTTCAAATCACTGGAGGAGGAATTTAAAGTATCGAGAGCCAGAGAAGTGGTTCAGTACAGGGACTCAAGTGACCCCAAGGTGGCTAAGGCCGGGATCCAAGTGAGGACTGGCAGGAAATGGAAGGCAGAGGATGCAGTTCGAGAGGCTGATGCAAGGTTGCGCCACAGGAGCCTGGTGGGAGTGGTCACACGAAGCCGAGCAGGGCTAGGTTCCTTTCCAACTCCCCAAATCAACACCAGGGGGAAGGAAGGGCGGCACCTTGTCCAGGAGGAGGTGAGAGCAGCAGTGGAGGAGACGAGAACCTGCAAGGCAGTGGGGATGAAGCAACAGGGAGCTTGGACGAGATGGGAGAACGCGGTCGAGAGGAAAGTGACCTGGGCAGAGATGTGGAAATCTGAGCCTCACCGCCTTAAATTCCTTATCCAGGCAGTGTATGATGTGCTTCCGAGCCCATCAAACCTGCACACATGGGGCATAGCAGAGACACCAGCATGCCCACTGTGTTCCAAGCGAGGAACCCTGGAACACATCCTCAGCTGCTGCACAAGGGCACTTGGAGATGGACGGTACAGGTGGAGGCATGACCAAGTGCTTAAGGCCATTGCGGAAGCCATCAGCACAGGCCTGGAGTGGGCAAAGCAGTTCCGTCCCTCCAAGAAAACCATCGACTTTGTCAGAGCTGGAGACAACCCAACTCCTGTCAAACGAACAACATCTGCAGGCATTCTCATGTCTGCAAGAGACTGGCAGTTGTTGGTGGATCTCGAACACCAGCTAAAGTTCCCCAGCCACATTGCCGTCACCACCCTGCGACCAGACATAGTTCTTGTCTCGGAGTCCACCAAGCAAGCAGTGCTGCTGGAGCTGACAGTCCCGTGGGAAGACCGCCTGGAAGAAGCCTTTGAAAGGAAGCTCTCCAAATACACGGGTCTGGTCAGCGACTGCCAGCAGGCTGGCTGGAGAGCAAGGTGTTTCCCCGTGGAGGTTGGATGCAGGGGTTTCGCAGCCCGATCATTGGCCAGAGCCTTCAGTAGCCTAGGCATCGAGGGGGAGAGAAAGAGGAGAGCCATCCGCAGCACCACCGAGGCGGCAGAAAGAGCCTCAAGATGGCTTTGGCTCAAAAGAGGGGAGCCATGGAGTCATGGTAGCTAGCTAGCCGTCTGGACGCAAGCTGGGGTCTGATCAGCCCTGGCTGGGTCACCTGGAGGAGGGCGTTTGATGTTGAGAGACCCGAAACGTCCGATGAGCCCAGGAACATCACTGAGGATGCGTCCAGACTAGGCATCAGTAGATGTATGTACACAGCAATCCGGTGTTAGGTGTTATCGATAGACAGACGATGGACGGACAATAACGAGGATCTCTGAGAGGAACGTTAACGCTACAGAGGAGCCAGGGTGGAGTTTTCTACTTTTTTGAAAGTTTGAACTCAGTCAGAGCGCGGGACAAATGACAAACGCTGCAGCTACAAGGCAAGTCACTTTCTACCTAATTCAAACTTGGTAGCATTATCTTCCTAGTTACTGTATTTATCCAGGGCCGGATTATCCATAAGGGCCATTGGGCCAGTGCCCAGGGGCCCCAACCATTCACAACCAGTGGGGGGGCCCCACATGACACAAGCTTTAGAAATATTTTTCATATATTGTTATATTATTCACTTGAAATTGTTAAAAGGCCATACATTACTCGTTATGAACACTAATGTCATAATAATAATAATAGTATTAATGATAATGATAAACAAATCAAGATTACATGACCACTCATTCCCCCCCCAAAATCCGTCAGAGTTGAGTCGGTCCAAAAGAATGCGCAAATATAATTTTTATTAACGGCTTAATATTAACAGCATACACATGAGAAATCCCCTTTATTATGCGTGATATATATATCACATGTATATATATATATATATTTTTTTTGGGGGGGGGGGGGGGGGTGGGGCCGCGGCGGCGGAGGGGGGCCCTGCGAGGTAAAGTGCCCAGTGCACCAAATTGTCTGAATACGGGCCTGTATTAATCACTTGACTTTACTCCTTCTTGGCAAAAGTTCTACATCTGTATGGCCAGCCATACTGCATATAGTTGACTGAAGAGCAGTGTTTGTAATAACACCGTTTAAAAGAACGTGTTAGGTAATGCCATTATTTTTTCAGTAACAGGGTAATCTAACTAATTACTGTTTCTGTAGTTGCTAGTGCTAGGTGGTGCAGGCTAACTCGGAGCTGAACTATGACATGTAATCACAGCTCCTAGTAGTTCGCAAAGTTTCATTCATTCCTTAATTATTTTTAGATTAGACATCTTTAACATCGAACATCAACTGATTTTAGTTAGCATGACTGACTGACTTTAGCTACTAATCTGTAACGAAGTGTTTGCCGCAGACGTAAACAAATGTAGACGCCGGGTCCCACAGCCTCCCATCGGGATTCTCTCTTCCAATTGCCTGGAGCCACAAACCCATCCATCCATCCATTCTCCTCCGCTTATCCGGGGTCGGGTCGCGGGGGCAGCAGCCTGAGGAGAGAAGCCCAGACTTCCCTCTCCCCAGCCACTTCGTCCAGCTCTTCCGGGGGGATCCCGAGGCGTTCCCAGGCCAGCCGAGAGACATAGTCCCTCCAGTGTGTCCTGGGTCTTTCCCGGGGCCTCCTCCCGGAGGGACGTGCCCGGAACACCTCCCCAGGGAGGCGTGCGGGAGGCATCCTCACTAGATGCCCGAGCCATCGCAACTGGCTCCTCTCGACGCGGAGGAGCAGCGGTTCTACTCTGAGCCCCTCCCGGATGACCGAGCTTCTCACCCTATCTCTAAGGGAGAGCCCGGACACCCTGCGGAGGAAACTCATTTCGGCCGCTTGTATTCGCGATCTCGTTCTTTCGGTCACTACCCACAGCTCGTGACCATAGGTGAGGGTAGGAACGTAGATTGACCGGTAAATCGAGAGCTTCGCCTTTCGGCTCAGCTCCTTCTTCACCACGACGGACCGGTGCAGGGCCCGCATCACTGCCGACGCCGCACTGATCCGTCGGTCAATCTCCCGCTCCATCCTCCCCTCACTCGTGAACAAGACCCCGAGATACTTGAATTCCTCCAATTGAGGCAGCTCTTTAGAAAAACTTAAATTAATCGGCAATGTCAGATGTCCCTTCACGCTGGAATCTGGTCTCGGGGCGAACGAGACGAGTGGCCAGAGGTGGACTACGGGGACATATGGAACTACCTAAGCAATGAATGTATGAATCATGAATGAAGATGAGGGCACCAAAACAATCTATTTTCATTCAAGTCAAGTCACTTTTATTTTTATAGCACATTTAACATGCAGAGTGCAACCATGATAGCACTAGTGCTAGGTGGTGCAGGCTAACTCGGAGCTGGAACTATGACATGTAATCACAGCTCCTAGTAGTTCGCAAAGTTTCATTCATTCCTTCATTATTTTAGATTAGACATCTTTAACATCGAACATCAACTGATTTTAGCTACTAATCTGTAACGAAGTATTTGCCGCAGACGTAAACAAATGTAGACGCCGGGTCCCACAGCCTCCCATCGGGATTCTCTCTTCCGATTGCCTGGAGCCACAAACCCCTTCTTTTCCCTTCCCTTTCTTTTTGTGGCAACAAACTAAATCGCAAATCCTCATTTTTTGTTGTTAGCATTGTGAAATACAACACAGCAGCTTTTAGGGATTGTGCCTGCTAATGGAAATAGCCTACTGTTCTATCAACAGTAATAGCAGAGTGCCTACTTCTTTCACCTAAAAGAGGGCGTGGACGTTCTGGGACTCATTAGCATATCGCTGGTGACGAGACGCTGGACTCATAATAGATGAGTCCAGCCTCTCGTCACCAGCGACGGGCAAGACTGACAAGTAGGCGGGCCTAGGCCGGTCCAGGCCAGCCCGTGGCCACGACTCTGGTGTGTGTGGCAGTCTTACACTCTTTACAAATATTTACTAGAATGACAATACTGTTCTTGAATCAATCAATCAATCAATCTAAATTTACTCCACAAAACAAATACATGAATTGTAGAAGAGAGGAGAGGAAGGTCCCATTTGTGTGATGGGTTTTTATTGATAACCTATTGACATCAGGATCGATCAGCATTTTACTACAGATATGTCCACATTATTTTTAGCTCAGCTCAATTTGAATTGTTACACATTGCGACATTAAAGGGAGAAGATGCGGCTAAAACAGGTCACATGTTTAACTTTCTTTTCTATTTACTAGAACAGCCATGCAAATGATACGTATAAAGTATAAGTATAAGTATAAATAAGTATAAATCAGAAAGACCAGCATTCTATTTCATTAATGAAATCTATTTAACTGTGTTATCTGAAGGGCATCTTTGGTGGATGGTTCAATCTTCAGTATCTATTAGGCAGTCCTCTGGGTCTGTAAACGTTGGGATTTCCTCCGTTACGTCCCCATCGGTTAGCCTGTTGGTCAGCAGCTGAGTCCTCATGTCCACGCCCACTGCTTCCCTGAAACCTCTCTCTGGCATCACTAGAAAACAACGAGACACATTCAAAGCACCATCACCAGAAACACCACAAAATCTATCATTTTACAAACATGAACAAACGATGTAGCATTCTCAGAGAGTATTTTTTACATCAATGTTTATACAGTGCAATGTTCAAAGAACAGACATTGTGCCCTCACATCATAGCAGTTATACAGAAAAAGGGCATTTAGCAGAGACTTTTGTCCAAAGTGACTTACAATCAGTACATTTGTGAGGTTCAACATGTGGACAGATAGAGGAGGGGATCGAACCGCTAACCCTCCGGTTAGTGGACGACCCGCTCTACCCGCTGAGCTCTGCCGCCCTTATACACATAGCTTTCTAATGATCAAGAACTCATGAATATCATTTTGATGTTAACGTATGTGCTTATATAATTTTGACCCCTTTCTAAATGTGAGGTATAGCTGATAGTTACCTGATGATTCTAGCCGCCCATCTTCCCCCTGGTCCTCTCTGGGCAGCGTCATGGTTTCCCCTGGCGTGGAAGTACTTGTCTGAGTTCTTGTAGTTGGCGTCCCTCATGTCATTGTATGCACGCCGCATGTCTCGAGCTCCTGCTCAGGTGGAACAAAGTGACAGCTCATTTGCAACATGTTCAACAACATGCAATCATTCATTAAGCAATGATCACGGTATTGTCAGCCACAGTTCTTAACACAATTAACTAAACTAAATGGAAATGCATTTTATAAATACATTTTTCTTTAACAACAACACTAAAGTATTACCATTAAAAGCCTGTCCAGGGAAGCGGTACCACTGAGCCTGGGCTCCCACAACCAGAATCAAAAGTCCTGCTAGGATCAACTTCATGGCTGGAGATGTCTAGAAAACAAAACAATCAATTCATATCCATCATCTGCTACATTAACCTTATAAACTGCACAAATCCTGGAACAAAGAACAGCTTTAGTAATAGTTCACAACCAATATTTGCATCAATAATGACAGAACTTATCATTTGGTATGCTGACGAACTCCCCATACTTACATCTTTGTCTCAGTATTATAGTTTGTTGCAAGTTGTGTGTGTTACTGTCTGCTACCTGGGTGCTTTATTGGAAAATAAGGGGAGGGCAGGGAGAGGGGGATTCCAGGATTTCGTCATCAGAAAAATTCCAGTAGGCTACTTTGACTTTCACTTTCATAAGTAAATGGTGGCTGCCATTGTGCCACATCGGTGACTTTTACTGAGCTCCTCCCTACAAGGATACAGGATGATGATGGTGTTGGAAACTGGGTTATTGTCAAGGTTGCTGGACAATAGTACATGAGCTGGTGCTCCATGTTGCCATACAGGAGATATCCCTGAGTGTGTGTGTGGTGATGGCTGGTTTATCCTGTTGCACACTAATGACTCAATGTACAACACTGTGTGCAGCAGGTGTGCAGCCCCGCCCAGCCCCAGAGTCCAGTCAGTCTGACTCTGGCCAGGAGAGGCTGCTTCAACCAGCCATCATCCACACACATGTCATTGTTTGTCATCGTAGGACAAACACAGGTTTTGCTCATAGCAGTATCATCTTGTATGTACAAGGTCATGGGTCATGGACTTATCTTTACTAGTGTAGCCTACTGCTGTGCCCCGGTATATAAATGCAGCAGACCCATAGCTAGTGCTAAGAGCGACACCACTGTTTGTCCTATGATGACACATCTGGGAAAAGAGTATTAACAGTATGTTAAGCAAGAGTGGAAACATAGACAGTTATGTATGGTCTGTAGCTCACACATATGTTGCAGACTTTCACTTCCATTTACTTGTGAAAGTGAAAGTAAAACATGTAACCTACTGGAATTCTCCTTCTTTTCCAATGAAAGAACATAGGTTAGCAGACAGTAGCACACACAATAAACCACAAAGATGTACGTATGGGGAGTCTATCAACCTATTAAACGATAACTTCTGTCAATATAGAGTCAGACCCTTTTGCACGCCATTTCACTCTTTGTTTATCTAACATCAGTGGAATATAACAACTGCTGTATCGACTGGAAATGTTGCATCATCCATCCAAACTGTGGCCTTTCCGTCATGTAGAAACCCTCCACTCTGGCTGCAGGAACCCAGTCTCAGTGATACATCAACTCTCCCCCTCCCTCCGTCCTTCCAGGAAATTGTCTTGGTGAAAGTAGACGTGAAGGCCAAGAGTTTAAAGGACGTTTGGCAGAAGCCTGGTGGCCATTTTGGCATTTAAAGGTATTACCGTTTCTTTCCGTGCAGCATCGCCAACATTTACACTTTCTCTCTCTGCATAAACCAGATCACCCCTCTTATATAACGAGTATAAGTAAACTGTTAAAATATATTTTTTAACATTGAAAGAATCCACAATTACAGTCATTTCACTGATGTATTTATATTATATCTGATTTATTATACTTTATACTACATGTAGATTAAAATAGCACATAATTGATCAAAAGTTGTAAATACATAAAGGTAATAATAATAAAAAAAACCTAACTAACTAAGTGTCTTAGACATAGGAGCACCATGGAAACCACAATTGAAATTGTATTTTCTTTTACCTAATTAAATCCGGTGTTAGGTGTTATCGATAGACAGACGATGGACGGACAATAACGAGGATCTCTGAGAGGAACGTTAACGCTACAGAGGAGCCAGGGTGGAGTTTTCTACTTTTTTGAAAGTTTGAACTCAGTCAGAGCGCGGGACAAATGACATACGCTGCAGCTACAAGGCAAGTCACTTTCTACCTAATTCAAACTTGGTAGCATTATCTTCCTAGTTACTGTATTTATCCAGGGCCGGATTATCCATAAGGGCCATTGGGCCAGTGCCCAGGGGCCCCAACCATTCACAACCAGTGGGGGGGCCCCACATGACACAAGCTTTAGAAATATTTTTCATATATTGTTATATTATTCACTTGAAATTGTTAAAAGGCCATACATTACTCGTTATGAACACTAATGTCATAATAATAATAATAGTATTAATGATAATGATAAACAAATCAAGATTACATGACCACTCATTCCCCCCCCAAAATCCGTCAGAGTTGAGTCGGTCCAAAAGAATGCGCAAATATCATTTTTATTAACGGCTAGCATACACATGAGAAATCCCCTTTATTATGCGTGATATATATATATATATATATATATTATTTTTTTTGGGGGGGGTGGGGGGCGGGGCCGCGGCGGCGGAGGGGGGCACTGCGAGGTAAAGTGCCCAGTGCACCAAATTGTCTGAATACGGGCCTGTATTTATCACTTGACTTTACTCCTTCTTGGCAAAAGTTCTACATCTGTATGGCCAGCCATACTGCATATAGTTGACTGAAGAGCAGTGTTTGTAATAACACCGTTTAAAAGAACGTGTTAGGTAATGCCATTATTTTTTCAGTAACAGGGTAATCTAACTAATTACTGTTTCCGTAGTTGCTAGTGCTAGGTGGTGCAGGCTAACTCGGAGCTGAACTATGACATGTAATCACAGCTCCTAGTAGTTCGCAAAGTTTAATTCATTCCTTAATTATTTTTAGATTAGACATCTTTAACATCGAACATCAACTGATTTTAGTTAGCATGACTGACTGACTTTAGCTACTAATCTGTAACGAAGTGTTTGCCGCAGACGTAAACAAATGTAGACGCCGGGTCCCACAGCCTCCCATCGGGATTCTCTCTTCCAATTGCCTGGAGCCACAAACCCATCCATCCATCCATTCTCCTCCGCTTATCCGGGGTCGGCTCGCGGGGGCAGCAGCCTGAGGAGAGAAGCCCAGACTTCCCTCTCCCCAGCCACTTCGTCCAGCTCTTCCGGGGGGATCCCGAGGCGTTCCCAGGCCAGCCGAGAGACATAGTCCCTCCAGTGTGTCCTGGGTCTTTCCCGGGGCCTCCTCCCGGAGGGACGTGCCCGGAACACCTCCCCAGGGAGGCGTGCGGGAGGCATCCTCACTAGATGCCCGAGCCATCGCAACTGGCTCCTCTCGACGCGGAGGAGCAGCGGTTCTACTCTGAGCCCCTCCCGGATGACCGAGCTTCTCACCCTATCTCTAAGGGAGAGCCCGGACACCCTGCGGAGGAAACTCATTTCGGCCGCTTGTATTCGCGATCTCGTTCTTTCGGTCACTACCCACAGCTCGTGACCATAGGTGAGGGTAGGAACGTAGATTGACCGGTAAATCGAGAGCTTCGCCTTTCGGCTCAGCTCCTTCTTCACCACGACGGACCGGTGCAGGGCCCGCATCACTGCCGACGCCGCACTGATCCGTCGGTCAATCTCCCGCTCCATCCTCCCCTCACTCGTGAACAAGACCCTGAGATACTTGAACTCCTCCACTTGAGGCAGGATCTCCTCCCCGACCCGGAGAGTGCACTCCACCCTTTTCCGGCTGAGAACCATGGCCTCAGATTTGGAGGTGCTGATCCTCATCCCAGCCGCTTCACATTCGGCTGCAAACCGCTCCAGTGAGAACTGAAGGTCACGGCCCTTTTGAAGCCAACAGGACCAGATCATCCGCAAAAAGCAGCAACGCAATCCTGAGGCCACCGAACCGTAACCCCTCAACGCCCTGGCTGCGCCTAGAAATTCTGTCCATAAAAGTTGTGAACAGAATCGGTGACAAAGGGCAGCCCTGGCGGAGGCCAACTCTCACCGGAAACAGGCTCGACTTACTGCCGGCAATGCGGACCAAGCTCTGGCACCGGGAGTACAGGGACCCGACGGCCCGTATCAGCGGGCCCGGTATCCCATACTCCCGGAGCACCCCCCACAGGGCTCCCCGAGGGACACGGTCGAACACCTTCTCCAAGTCCACAAAGCACATGTAGACTGGTTGGGCGAACTCCCATGCACCCTTGAGGACCGCGCTAAAGGTATAGAGCTGGTCCACAGTTCCACGGCTGGGACGAAAACCACATTGCTCCTCCTGGATCCGAGGTTCGACTATCCTATGGACCCTCCTCTCCAGGACCCCCGAATAAACCTTACCGGGGAGGCTGAGGAGAGTGATCCCCCTGTAGTTGGAGCACACCCTCCGGTCCCCCTTTTTGAAGAGGGGAACCACCACCCCGGTCTGCCAATCCAGAGGCACTGCCCCCGATGTCCATGCGATGCTGCAGAGTCGTGTCAACCAAGACAGCCCCACCGCATCCAGGGCCTTTAGGAACTCGGGGCGGATCTCATCCACCCCCGGGGCCTTGCCACCGAGGAGCTTTTTAACCACCTCGGCGATCTCAGCCCCGGAGATAGAAGAGTCCCCCCCCCAAGTCCCCAGACCATGCTTCCTCAGTGGAAGGCATGTTGGTGGGATTGAGGAGGTCTTCGAAGTATTCCCCCCACCGATTCACGACGTCCCGAGTCGAGGTCAGCCGCGCCCCGTCCCCACCGTACACGGTCTTGACAGAGCACTGCTTCCCCCTCCTGAGACGCCGGATGGTGGTCCAGAACCTCCTCAAAGCCGTTCAGAAGTCGTTCTCCATGGCCTCACCAAACTCCTCCCACGCCCGAGTTTTTGCCTCCGCAACCGCCGAAGCCGTGCTCCGCTTGACCCGCCGGTACCCATCAGCTGCCTCAGGAGTCCCACAGGCCAAAAAGGTCCGGTAGGACTCCTTCTTCAGCTTGACGGCATCCTTTACCGCTGGGGTCCACCAGCGGGTTCGGGGGTTGCCGCCGCGACAGGCACCGACGACCTTACGGCCACAGCTCCGGTCGGCCGCTTCAACAATGGAGGTACGGAACAAGATCCACTCGGACTCTATGTCCCCCGCCTCCCCCGGGACATGGTTGAAGCTCTCCCGGAGGTGGGAGTTGAAGCTCGTTCTGACAGGAGATTCAGCCCGACGTTCCCAGCAGACCCTCACAGTACGTTTGGGTCTGCCAGGTCTGACCGGCATCTTCCCCCGCCATCGGAGCCAACTCGCCACCAGGTGGTGATCAGTTGACAGCTCCGCCCCTCTCTTCACCCGAGTGTCCAAGACATGCGGCCGCAAGTCCGACGATACAACCACAAAGTCGATCATTGAACTGCGGCCTAGGGTGTCCTGGTGCCAAGTGCACATGTGGACACCCTTATGCTTGAACATGGTGTTCGTTATGGACAATCCATGACGAGCACAGAAGTCCAACAACAAAACACCACTCGGGTTCAGATCAGGGGGGCCGTTCCTCCCAATCACGCTTCTCCAGGTCTCACTGTCATTGCCCACATGGGCGTTGAAGTCCCCCAGCAGAACAAGGGAGTCCCCAGAAGGAGGGCTTTCCAACACCCCCCCTAAGGACTCAAGAAAGGGTGGGTACTCTGAACTGCCTTTCGGTGCATAAGCACAAACGACAGTCAGGACCCGTCCCCCCACCCGAAGGCGGAGGGAGGCTACCCTCTCGTCTACCGGGGTGAACCCCAACGTACAGGCACCAAGCCGGGGGGAAATAAGCATTCCCACCCCCGCTCGGCGCCTCTCCCCAGGGGCAACTCCAGAGTGGAAAAGAGTCCAACCCCTCTGAAGGACGCTGGTTCCAGAGCCCAAACTGTGTGTCGAGGTGAGCCCGACTATATCTAGCCTGTACCTCTCAGCCTCGCACACCAGCTCCGGCTCCTTCCCCGCCAGAGAGGTGACGTTCCACGTCCCCAGAGCTAGCTTCTGCAGCCGAGGGTCGGACCGCCCAGGTCCCCGCCTCCTGCTGCCGCCCAGCTCACATCGCACCCGACCCCTTTGGCCCCTCCCACGGGTGGTGAACCCATGGGAAGAGGGAACAAATGTAGACGCCGGGTCCCACAGCCTCCCATCGGGATTCTCTCTTCCGATTGCCTGGAGCCACAAACCCCTCATCCTCATTTTTTGTTGTTAATCCTCATTTTTTGTTGTTAGCAAATCCTCATTTTTTGTTGTTAGCATTGTGAAATACAACACAGCAGCTTTTAGGGATGGTGCCTGCTCATGGAAATAGCCTACTGTTCTATCAAGAGTAGTAGCAGAGTGCCTACTTCCTTCACCTAAAAGAGGGCGTGGATGTTCTGGGACTCATTAGCATATCACTGGTGACGAGACGCTGGACTCATGTATGGCTGTTAGATGCACACAGCACCCATCATCATTAGTGCATTCACGCCAGGACTCAAACACACTCAATAACGTGTCTCTGACAACATGGCCATAATTCATAATGACACCTGCTGTGATTTGTCAGTTTTCTTTATTTTTACGTTTTTCAGAATCAATTTGCATTTCCCTGCTATAAAATAGGAAAAAACAAGACAATTTTGTTATAAAAAAAAGAAAGAAACGCTATGCATACAATTATCTTGAAACATGGCAAGCTCATTTCACATCAGATACCATGTTTATATGAATTATACTCGGTACACAGCCCTGTATTGTCTGTGTTTATCAAGTTAGGTCTGACAATTAAAAAAACTAAATCCCCTTTACAGAATGTGAAAGTGATGTCTGCTTTATGTATTAGCTATCAAGGCACCAAGTGTATTAAAAATGATATTGTGGGTCTGTGTGTGTGTGTGCTTGTATGTGTGTGCTTGTGTGCTTGTGTGTGTGTGTGTGTGTGTGTGTGTGTGTGTGTGTGTGTGTGTGTGTGTGTGTGTGTGTGTGTGTGTGTGTGCGCATGTGCTTGTGTGTGTGTGTGTGTGTGTGTGTGTGTGTGTGTGTGTGTGTGTGTGTGTGCGTGTGAATGTGTGTGCGTGTGTGTTGCGCCTTCAGAAGCGTTTGCGCAGCAGGAACATGAGGAAGACCGCGCTGAGGAGAATGCAGAGGGTACACATGGTCGGAACCACAATCTCTGTCACCATCCCCATGTGGCTTATCAAGGGATCTGAAACACACAGCAGACACATCCTCAACACACACGTCCCCCCCACATCCACCAGTGCCAATCAGCTCACGACTCGTGATCACGAATGTGTACCTAAACTTCATCATGTGCTGGCCAAGCCTTTGGCTTTCCTGCATGTTCCTTATTTTCCTGGAACTTTCTTCTAGCTGGAGGGGCAAAACAAAGAGAATCCCTGTTAAATGTCGGATACAGTAACATGGGACAGAATTTGTCTTTGTTTTGGCCCCTCCTAGCTCTACACTGTAGCAGGATGTGTTGGACTTACCTGCAGCGAGAAGCTGGTTACTAGAACTGCAAGTGTCGATTGCTTTCCTCTTCCAACTCTCCAGCTGTGAAAATGAATACGTGTTGGAACATCAAATCGTATGGTCACAGTCCTATTTTGTTTGAGAAATTATCCTTTCACTTTTAGACTCATTGCGGCCACACGGGCACTTTACCTCTCTCTGATTGGGGAATCCGTTAGAACTGATGATGCTTTTGTAGTACTGGACCGAAGCCTTCGGATAGCGGGGTTTATTTTTGTCCCTGAAGTCCACATAGTAGAGGCCAAACCTCTCAGAGTAGCCCTCATCCCACTCAAACTTGTCGAGCAGTGACCAAGCTGTGTAAGCCTTGATATTCACCCCGTCCTTTATTGCTGTAGTTCAAAAGTAGGAGAAGGTGATCTCATGAGTTGCATTTCTTTTACGGAACACAAAGAAACATCACCGTTATGGCGCCCAAACGAGTAACTACCTTCTCTCCCCCCCGACGCATGAAAGTGCTGAGTCTATCGGGCAGGGCTCCCCTCATACCTTTTAACATCTCATTGATGTAGTCCTTGAAGTACTGCATTCTCCAGTTGTCGCAGAGATCGGTGCACATCATCTTCTCTGACACACCGTTCTCTGTCACGTAGATCATGGGGTTGGCATACTGTGTCTGCAAGGAGGGGTAAGATGCATGATGACGTACAGACCAACACGCAGGCTGAGATTTTAAGATCTAAAAATCTGCAAATAGAGTATGTGTTCAACATGTTCAACAAGGAAGTTAAATTCTCTCGCTTCACTCCCCACAGTCACATCATCCAGATTGTCAACCAGCTGAACCCCCTGCCCCCCCTCGCACTTTTATTTCTACTATTACTTTTATTAGTATTACCACAGTTATTATCACTGTTACCATTTCCACACACCATACAGACTGAAATCGGCTGTCATCTACTGCCATTTACTGTCCTTACTGTTCTTTTTGCACTAACTTTCACTACTACTTATGCTTACTTATGCTGCTATCCCTACCTCATATAATAGTAGATTCCGACATTGTGACATTTATTTGTATCTATTTTTGTCTTTTTATGTTTTTATCTTATCTGTACAAATGTTTACTTTTAGTATTAGGAATGTCTTGTCCTGCCTGCTGTGCCTGTGCATTTGTTTAATCTGTTTCACCGTGGGAGGGTGAGAAACATCCTCTCGATTCCTTTGTATGTCTTGCCATGTGAAGGAATTGACAATAAAGCGACTTTGACTTTGACAACACGGCATGTAGCCTAGCCATCTGTAGAGGCGAGTCTGTGGCGACTAGATAGCTTGTTTCTCCCGACAGGATCCGGCGCAAGGGTTTGTTCCTTCACTCTACAGGTGTATGAGAGAAATGCTTTCCCCCTCTGTGTTGGACACCAAGAACACACAAAAGGTCCGGGGTGGGCAAGAAAGGGGCCACGCAGGCGGATACTTCACTTAAACTATATTGTCGTATACTTTGCGTACCTTGACGAAATTCAGCAGGCGGCGGAATCCCCATGGCACTGAATAGAGCCACTCAGAACCAGGGTCGGGCCAGCGTGGGTCCACCAACTCGGCCAGGTCCCGGTCCGTGAAGTAGCTGTTCCCCCGGCCGGAGGGGTAGTTCTTCTGGGTGATGTAGCGTGTGGTGAAATGGCCGATGCCTAAGAAGTCACAGGTGCCCCTAATGTAGCTCTTCTCCTGGGCGTTGAAGACGGGCAGCCGCGACGCTCCCAAGCCCTGCTGGGCACTCTTCCTCCCTGGCAGATGGAAGAGGAACGGGTGTTTGCATAGACGATAGAATAAAAACAGTCTTTGATATAATTCTAGTCAAATCGTTGGATTTGACTAGAATGTGGTTACATAGTCAAACCGACCATGTACATCTTGAGAAGATTATACTACAACATAGTATTTTACCCACAGCACAAAATATCTTTTATATATCTTTCTATATCAGCTTTAGGGTACAGGCTACAGGAGACTGTAGGAGGCTGTTTCTCCCCCCCCCCCCCCCCCCCCCCCCCGAAGCCAAGCCTCCCTCTTACCAACGTAGTCTTTCATGACCTGGGGGTAGTCTCCTTTGAAGAGAGGCGTAGCAAACCATCCCATGTAGAACTGGACATATCGTTCTGCAGCTTCAATGTCCCGCTGGTTGGTGATGTCAACGGGTTCCCCCCAGTCACCTGAGAGAGAGATCCCCACCAGGCCTGCAGAGACAACAAATCACATAGAGTTGAGACACCGCTACACCACTAGCATTGGAGGAGGGTTTTAGTGTGTATTAGCTCTTCCGTCACCTTTCTGCTTGCTTCGCCACTGGGTGTCATAAGTGTGCCACACTTTTGCATGCGCCTGTTACAGAGAGAGGCAGAGATATTGCTCTTCTTGTATTGTACACCAAATGACCAAATGGTGTGCAGAGAAGCACTCCTTCTGTTGCATTCAATTAGCTGAGTAATACAGTAATTATAACCTTGATGATGTTATGGGCAGCCTTGTAAGCACCCACTCCCCTCAGCTTCAGGCCCGGCGCGTGTTCCCCGGTTTCATATCCTTCTACCGCCATCGACTGCAGACACAAAGTACAGCAGAATTTTACAGTGTGTAAATGAGTGAGTGTCAGTGAACTACCGAAAGGCTGTCTATGCCTATGTTATCCTTTGTGTTCTCATTACAGCTACATCGCCCTGTTAGCCAGCACTAGGCCACTCCTGGCAAACGGCACTAGATTAGAGGTTTTACAATGTGGCCTGTGAAGCACTTTGAGACCGCACGGGCTTTACAAATACATCTGCCTTGACTTGACTTACCCATGGATTGTTGAACGTGATCCAGTGCTTAACTCTGTTTCCAAATCTCTCAAAGCACAAGTTTGCAAAGTCATTGAACAGGTTCACCATGCTGGTGTTCTGCCATCCTCCGTATTTGTCCTCTAGCATCTGCAAAATCCAAGGAGCAATGTTGTTTGCACTCAGCCATTGAAATGGAGTCAATCCGCACAAAAGCAATGAAAAGCCTCTGCACGAATATTTTCAAGATGAGTGCTTACCTGAGGCAGGTCCCAGTGATACAACGTAACAATGGGTGTAATTTTATTCTCCAGAAGCTTATTAATCAGGTTGTCGTAATACTTGATTCCTTTCTCGTTGATGTTCTCGTCTGAAAGATAAGTAAATCCAAATCAATCAGGAGGATTCAGCATAATGACACCACAGTCATCTTCAAAGACGCTAGATGCAGATGTTTTGCGATGAGAAGGCTGTGAAGGCGGGTTACTTTTTATTCCAGTGGGCAGAATCCTTGGCCAGGAGATGGAGAAACGATAGTGATTCAGGTTCATGTCCTTCATCAAGGAGACGTCATCCTTTAACAGAGAAGACAGCAGTTGTTAAACAACACAATAATATTTCATCATCAAGGCCCTTTCTTTAATCCATTACATTTCCTGGTTGTTCTGAGCAGACATCAGGTGGGTTTGTTTTGTTTAGGCTGAATTCATCACCTTGACTTTGTGGTAGCCTTCACATGAGAAGTCCCCGGTGTCGTTCAAGAAGATCTTGCCCTTTTTGTGGGCAAATGCGTCCCAGATGCTCATGCCTTTGCCGTCAACGTTCCAAGCACCTTCGGTCTGATATGCAGAACCACCGGCTCCCCAAGAAAAGCCTGCAGGAGGGGAGGTCATGCATGCAGAGAGGACATCTATAACCAAAATGCGTAGCCCTCTGCCACGGCTTCAAAGACCGTAAGAGTCATGATGTGGTAAGATGTCATGTTCGCATGCATACCGGTTGGGAAGACGCCATAGTAAAAGGATCCACGGTCATTCTTTGTCCAGTCAAAGTCTTCGACGGCTGACACACACAGCACCAACAGGAGCACACGGCACGTCCTCAGTACGCCCTGCAGCAGCATGGCGATGTTTGGCAAGCAGTAGGGTTACACCTAAAAGAAAACCATCACTAAGCTTCGATAAAGAGCAGTTTTATCTGTTTTCATAACTAAAACCAATCAAGATTCACTGTCGACCAAATGGAACACAATCTTGTTAGAACAAATACCGGACAGCTATTCAACCTATGTTTTGGTCGAGTTTGAATTAAGCATATATAAAAAACTTACACAGATGTTAAGTGTCCAAAGGTTTTTTTTTTGAAAAGTCATCTTCATACAAATCCTCTAAATTGTAAAATATTGGCTAAATATCCATTGAAACTAAACTGTTCCCTTCTGACTCCTTATGCATAGCTAAATGCCGCTGCTTTCATTTCAACCAACTGTAAGACACACTGACACAAAATGCGATAAGAGACAGAAAATAAGACAGCTTGTCCAGGACTGTCAGTATGAGCGACATGTCAATCCAATGGATGTTTCAGGAATAT
Source organism: Urophycis tenuis (assembly GCA_036785325.1). Taxonomy (NCBI): domain Eukaryota; kingdom Metazoa; phylum Chordata; class Actinopteri; order Gadiformes; family Phycidae; genus Urophycis; species Urophycis tenuis. The sequence goes on along the minus strand of JAXIVH010000005.1, from coordinate 7,442,352 downwards.
ACAAAGAAAATTTGGTTTTCCTTAAAAAACAAAACAAAAGTTAGGTTCTTCCAAGTCCTCTGGTAAAAAAGCGTCCTCCGGTCTGCTATCTAACTGCCCTCTTGTCCGGTCTCTGTCTCAGCCAGAACGTCTCCCTCCCCACCACATGTAGATGTATACCTGCAGTCTGTCCTGCATTCGTCCCCGCTGGAAACAGCTCCCAAATGCAAGAAACGTCCCCAAGCTTCTGGATCTAGTCGCTTCTCGCAAATGTCATCAGATGGTTCACGTCCAAGTTCACAATAGCGATGCACAATGGAGCATGCATTGGGTCTGCTGCCATTCAGTGGTCCATGCACAGCAAAAGCATGACCCCCCGCCGCCCCCCAAAAGCCCCAGCTATTGGAGGTCAGTGAAGTGTAAATGTAATTTGCTGCAGCAAACAGATCCTTTGGATTGTTGACACTGCAAGCAAAGGTAACATATGTACACATTGTTACTATGGCATTTTTATTTATATTAAATAACACTCATGAAAAGGTGTTAATATAGTGCTTGATGAATGCATCATCTTAAATGTTCAATGTTCACAATGTTCAAATTATTATTATTACGGCAATAAAGAATATGCTGTAAATGACACAATAAATTGCAATGTTTCATTTAAGTTGTTTTTATTTTACTATTAAGACTATTTGGTTCATTGGGATTGCTAATTAAACCAGCAAAGTAAGTCAGGCAAGACAAGTCAGATGTTCAGCAGGTAGCTGGGCCAAGCTAAAGCACACATAAGTTCCAAATTAGACTCTATTTCATCTCTTTCCATTGAATGACAAATATATAAACCATGATCTTAAAAGTTCTGAGATATAACTTGTAATATAAGTTAAATATTTCATCTCTTTCCATTAAATGACAAATATATAAACCATGATCTTAAAAGTTCTGAGATATAACTTGTAATTTAAGTTTAATAACGATAACTGATTTACCTTTATATACAAATGTTATGCTTGGTGTAATGTTTCCAGCATCTCATAGAAACAGAGGTCAACTCACTAACTTTCGTCCACGAGAGCTGGCCATGCACAAAACATGAATGCGTGTATTATCAGGATGGCAAAGCATTGTTGTAAAAACACAAGACTGAAATGCTGAATTGTTTAAAGTTAAAACTGTTGGCACTGCACTCTCTTTGCTACAATTGTGAGTGTTTGAGTGTGTGTGTGTGTGTGTGTGTGTGTGTGTGTGTGTGTGTGTGTGTGTGTGTGTGTGTGTGTGCGTGTGCATGTGTGCGTGTGCGCGTGGTTGTGCGTGTGCATGACTGTATGGGGCGAAACTATAAAATATGCCCTACGGTTTTTCATGTTTTGTCAACAGATATATTTTGCTTTGATTTGTTTGTTTTTGTATGTGTTTTTTCACATGTGTGTGTTTGTGTGTGCACGTGCATGCGTGCATTTGTGTCTGTATGTGTGCACGTGCGTATGGCGTAAGCATGTGCAAATGTACTTGTTTGGATGTTTATTCTACACACGTGTTTAGTCTTCCATTGTGCCATGTGTGCCCCCTGTGTTTTGCAGCGTGACTCTGCATGTGCGAGAGGTTCATTTGTATGTGTTTGAACACACTGGGCAGAATTGCAGAGAGAAGGCAACATGAGCATATGTGCCACGTGTGTTTAGCATATCAATGGCTCCAAGGCCCCCCGGTGAGCGTTACAGAACCCCTGTGAGCTTTCTAGTGCCCCTGTTTCGTTGACCTGAACTCGCTGTATTTAAGGGGCTTTTTTCTGGCTTCACAGAGCTGACATGAACATCTTCACTAAAGTCACAGGATTAGCCCAACAAACCAGGTAGGTTGGCAGTGCATCGGTCCAAACAGAGGCCTGCATCCTGCAAACGATTCCCCAATCCAAGAGACGGAAGTGATTATCGCACCAGCGCAGAGTTCATGATTTTCATGTTAAAGAAAATGCCTTTTTGTGTAGAACTAACACTCGGAGTCCATCACAGTAAATACTTTTACCAAATGTGGTTAATACCACAACTAAGGACATTCTCAGGGGCAGTGTGTTGTAGTCTATGTAATATAGCATATGTGTTATTAATATTATTATTAGCATTCAACAAAACAATCCTGGTCTTGAATTGGCTGTCAGTTGTGTTATCATGCATTCAAGTTGCGTCTTTCCTCACAGCAAGCTGGGGTCTGTACTCCAACGTGCCTTCTATGGGTCCAGTGGGAAGGTAAGTTAAATGACTTCTTTCATTTAAATTGGGCCTGGTGTTAATTGACTTTTCATTATGCTAAATAATGCTGGCATTATTAAGCTATTATTGGCCAACTTGGTCACAATACTGATATAATAAATAGCCCTAATGGTACTTAGAGAAAACATTTTGATGGAATGTCTGTTTTTACTCTGTCACAGGTGACCCTTTTTGAGCAGAGGAACTTCGCCGGCAGACGTCTGGACCTGAGTTCCGACTGCCAAAAACTTAGCGATAAGAACTTCCCAGAGAGATGCAACTCGGTGCAGGTGGAGAGTGGAGCGTAAGCATGCAAATAGCGTGAATGCAAGACAAAACAATAAAGATTATTTATGGGCGTTTCGGGAGCTTATCCTTCTTGAACAAAATGCATTAAAAAAATGCATGTAGCGCGCCCTCTAGCGACAAAACAGAAGACGTGTTTAGCCTTGATTCCAACACAGAACAAACATAACTTGCACAACATGAAAGGCATTTTTGACATTGTTACGTGTTTGTTCTGAATGAACTCACTTGGTAACATGAAGGTTGATGTTGGCCCTTTGTAGATGGATAGGCTACGAACATGATAACTTCCGTGGACGCCAGTACCTGTGGGACATGTCTGAGAGGGGCGAGTACAACTGCTACGACAAGTGGTGCGCTCAGGTGGACCACATCTCCTCCGTCCGTGGAATCAAGCAGGTAAAAAAAAACACCACCTGGTTTATAAAACGTTATTACATCACTCGGGGGGGGGAAACCAACGCACTCTTGATTCAACTGTCATGCATTCGGGTCATAGGACAACAACCCGGCCAGGGCCCAACTGTTTGAAAGAGCCGGCTTCTCTGGTAAGAAGACCGAGATCCAGGATGACGTCCCAAACATGATGACCCGCCACAGCCTGAACAGAGCCGCCTCCATCCGCGTCCTGGGTGGAGCGTAAGTCCAGCGCTTCGCATTATGACCATTTGGGGAGAAACGGACCTTTGAATATCAATGAGACAGTTCATACTTGGCTCCATCTCTCCACAGTTGGGTGGTTTACCAGGAGCCCAATTACAGAGGTCACCACTACATCCTGGAGAAACGGGACTTCAACAACTCCTCCGACTGGGGCAGCCAGAACAGCACCATTGGATCCATGCGTAGAGTCCGCTTCAACTAAAAGACCCACGAGCAGTTCTCCCTCTCGACTGCAGGAGAGCGAAGCACCAACGATCACCTCAAAACCTCAAAGAACCGTCAGCTTGATGCATCAGAAACCTATTTTAGTAATAAACAGTGAAAGATGAGCCCTCTGACCCAATTCATTCATGGAGAGTTATAAGAGTTTGTAATACATGGATGTTTATTGTAATTTGTGAAACAGCAATCTCGCTCTTTAACGTTACGCGCAAATCGGTTAACATTTCCCAGACAAAAACAAAAAAAATTGCGATTACATTTGGCTTGCGTCAGGAGGCCATCACAATAGAACAATTCTCTTCCAAGAAGTAGCGAACAATAACACACAATCGGTACTCCAACAATGTTGAAATATCACAAGTTCAACTCAGACACCGGTTTAGGAGGTCTAGAAAGTTAGCGTTTCTCCCCCACAAAGGTAGCCCACTTCAAAACTTCATCAACATGGTTTTATTTCCAAAATACACGTACATGAGAACGTTCTTCATACTTGCTAGCCAAAACCAAAATTGTGAAAACAATTTTAAAACGGCCCTTTTTACAAGAACCCACATTTTGAAAATAGTTTATTAAAAGCCAATTAAAATTCTCCCAAAGACTTAAAAATAAAGTGCAAATAAAAATATGTACATCTAAACATGTAAAAACCTCATTGATTGTTAGATCAGGGGAGCCGCCATGCTTGTCACAACCGCTGACTTGAGCTGAGGGATCAGGCTGATCTTCATTAGCTTGCTACTCGAGTACTTGTTCTTTACAGCCTGTGAAGGCAAGTGCAAACAATTAGGACAACATTGGCTGAGTGGATAAGATGACATTCCCCCCCCCCCACCCTACACCAAGTGCTTCTCCCATGTAACAGCACTTTGTAGTCATTTTCAAGGTACCCAAACACACAGCATACACATTGCCGTTTTACCAAACTGGTTGATCAGCCACACACCTGGAACTTGGTTTTGCCCTCATTGACAGTCACTACATTTTTGGCCATGTGCTGCATGATGGGCTTCAGGTGGCTCTCGTCATAGGTAGAGTAGTGGTGCTGTGTGGGAGACTGCAGAGGAAACAGGCTTCAGAACTCTGGAAGAGATGACCAGAGAACTACAGACCAACGCTACATTGATCTTACCCATGGAAGGTCCTCCAGCAGGAGCTGAGAGAGGCACAGGGAAGCGGCGGCGATCTCCGACGGTCTGTAGTGCACCATGTCATAATCCACCAGGGTCAGCTCCATGAGATACTTGGCAAGGGTATGCTTTTCCACGTTGGACTGGAAACAGACAAATGTCGGCTGAATTCATGAAACATTTTAAAATGTAAACGTGACATGGCATTTGGCCTAGCATAATTTTACACACACGTGACTACAACCGTCATGCACCCAGCTTCAAACCCCAACTTACACTTGCAGCCTTCGAGGCCCTCCTGAGGAAGTGTAAAGGCAGGGGACGTCCAAGGTCAAAATTGAGGCATCGGAGAATAAGCTGCTCCATCTGCAGAATCTGGGCCTTGGTGAAGGCGTTGTCAGTGATGTAAGCAAAGTCTGCTACCTCTGGACTGTACATCTCTTCGTACTTTGAAGCCACCAACATGGCAGTCACACCTGCAAGCTGGAGCTTCCTGCGAGACACAGGCTGAACCTGCAAGTGCAGACGAAGGTATACCTTTTTGAGTTGACCAAGGCCATCAAAGCAGTGACAACACAAGTCCCCACTATACCCACCTGGAGAAAACGATCCAAAATGGCAACCGTGAGATACAGAGTCTCTTGCAGCAGCTGGAACCGAGAGTGAACCTGGATCAGCCAGTCGATCAGGAGGGCCCTCATTCTCTCATTGATTTCGTAGCCTTGCAAGTACTTTGGTCGCACACTTTGTTTTTGCTATAGAAGAGAAGCCAGTTTGAATTAAAACAGCCATGTTAAGAACAAAACATGGAATACAGCCATTTGGAAGTGTGCATCACCTCAAGAGCCAAGAGATAGACGTAGATGTCCTTCACATATTCAGCACACAGCTGTGGCATGTCCCCATCCTGGTCATCAATATCTTCTACAGTAAGGAGAGCATCGGAAAACGCCTGGCAGAGTTCCTCTTCTTTCATGGAGACATCAGCGGACTCTTCAGGCATGGAGGGCAGGGGGTCTTCTGATGCCTTCACAGGAGGCACTACTGCAACCACCTTCTGTTTGGCCTTCTGGTTCAGGGCTTGTTTCGTGGTAGCCTTGGCAAGAGTCTTCTGATAAGGCAGAATTTGTAATTAGAATGAGCAAACTCGTTCCAGTAAAACAAAAATCTACATTTAGTAGTGTTACCTTTTGGTTTACAGCTACGCCGGGAACGTTTGTAAGCTCTCCGAGAGCTGCTCTCCTTGTGGCAAGGGTGGCTTTACCCATTTTTGCAGGGTTCTCTGGGCCAGTGATGAGCTGAAAGTTAAAATGCAGTAACTTAACAATTAACACAAACAGTTTGTGTATGCATAACAAAAAAGTTGAACTTGCAGAGTTAAAACACAGCACGGGGAAATCGCATGCTATCCGATAGCAACTAGCATTCGTAGCATTTTAAGCTAGAGCTAATGAACCATTATCGCAGATATGGTGTTTCGTATCAACACATTAACGTGATATACCCTACTTACCGCAGCATGCAATTCCATCGACGACATTGCGGAGTGCAGGGTTCGTATCAAAATACTTACAAGAAAAATATTGAAATACGTCCACAGTTTCAATAATACACCATATGCTCTTCGTAGCGCTGATAACAACGACGCTGATCCTGCACCATTCAAATAACGCTCTCCCGCTTCTCATTGGTTACAGCTGAGCACAATTCAGGCTTCTCATTGGTTACTAGCTGTTTACATATTGGGTTCAAAGGTGAGTTAAATACTGCTTAAATTCAAATACGGAAGTACACGCCTTCCACATTTTGGAAAATAAACAACAAATTAATTAAAACAAATGTATATGAATCGGGGTTGTATTTTGTGAGGTCGTGGAATTTACTTTTTATGTTTTTAGATCAATTTGTTTTTCATTTAAATGCTAATATTTATTGATGACGACTATGCAACGTCTTCGATCACTGCAGTCTAAACAGTAATCTTAACCCTTTTGACACCCACAAAGCACACAAGTATTACACAAATACAAATTTAAATCAAATTCACATGTTTCTTTGTCAATTGTTTTGTGAACATTGATTATTTAGACATAAATCCAAAGTCGAAGATATATTTCACGAGTAGCGCCTCGGCCGATTTTCAGACTTGACATTAGAGTGGCGTAGCCACAGGTAAGGGAAAGGGGGGCATTCAGGGACGTTGATGAGTTGATTGGGTTATAACGTATAAATCAGTTGGTTATGTATTAAAGGAGAATTTGCCTATTGGTCCTACCAGACACGTATCTATTCAAACCATCAGCCTCCTAACGGTTTGGATGAGGCCTATATAAAAGGGTATTCACGTAATTTTAGACAAAAATTAAATGACTGGATATATTCCGGGGGTTGAAATTAGAAACCATAGGGGTTCAGCACCACCAAATATTGTCTAGACTTGACCATATTTAGTGGGCTGTTTCTAGATTCTAGAGTGGTGACTAGTGAGTGAAGACCAGTGTGTGCTTGGCTTGATGTATCAGGATTCTATAACGCATTTTATGTTTCCCTATCCTAAAAGATACTTGGTCCGAAAAAAAAAGACTGGCCAAGAAAGGGACATTATACATACATTTCTGCATCTAGGCCCTATGAGAACTAAATAGGCTTGCCAATTTGTTTTTCATGCAATATATTGATCCATGAAAGCAAGTTTGGCCGAAACTGCTTACACATATACACCAAGTTTAATTGCTTTACAGTTAAAGCTTCAGGTCTACAGCCCAGCCAATTCTGAGTATCGCATCAACTTGTGTGAAGAAAGCAGTGATTCTCACTTCAAATAGAAAATGAATTACATGAGGCGTGTATGAGGATAAACCATGCAGCACAGTCCAAGTGAGCTCATCTTCCATCAGAACTAAGTTACACACAGCCCTTCAAGTCTCCTTTTATACATCTACATAAATAATTTCTTTACAATGGTTTTTGAAAACTTTATTAAAATGCAGTCCCACCCCTAAGTGGTTAAATAAAGTGCAATCTCTAAATTAATCTGTACAGTTTAAAAAGAAACGATAAAGTGCCTTCAGTGATTTAGCAGAGGAGCAGCCAAATCTACGACTACGGGAGAGTTTAGGTGAGGGATCAGGCTGATCTTCATTAACTTTCTGCTCGCGTACTTGTTCTTGACAGCCTGTGGGGAAGGGCAAACAGATTAGCACCACAGTCATATAGAGGTCTTCCATAACATGTTTGTCCTCACACTGCCTGATCAGCCACACACCTGGAACTTGGTTTTGCCATCATTGACTGTCACTACATTTTTGGCCATGTGCTGCATGATGGGCTTCAGGTGGCTCTCGTCATAGGTAGAGTAGTGGTGCTGTGTGGGAGACTGCAGAGGAAACACAGGCTTCAGAACTCTGGAAGAGACAACCGAAGAACTACAGGCGATCGCTACATTGATCTTACCCATGGAAGGTCCTCCAGCAGGAGCTGAGAGAGGCACAGGGAAGCGGCGGCGATCTCCGACGGTCTGTAGTGCACCATGTCGTAATCCACCAGGGTCAGCTCCATGAGATACTTTGAAAGGGTATGCTTTTCCATGTTGGACTGAGACAAAAATGGCCAGTGACATAGTGTCCGTGCCATGAATGGCCAGGGGTTTGTAAAGCATATGCATTTGAGACACATTCAACTAAGGGTCAACATGATCATAAATCAGGCAGTATACATGCAATTTGTCTATATACCCGTTTGTCAGAGCATGCCTGGTAATGAATAGTTTATCCGCAAAATACCCCAACTCACACTTGCAGCCTTCGAGGCCCTCCTAAGGAAGTGTAAAGGCAGGGGACGTCCAAGGTCAAAATTGAGGCGCTGGAGAACAAGCTGCTCCATCTGGAGAATCTGGGCCTTGGTGAAGGCGTCGTCAGTGATGTAAGCTAAGTCTGATAACTCTGGACAGTGTATCTCCTCATACTTCGAAGCCACCCACATGGCAGTCACACCTGCAAGCTGGAGCTTCCTGCAAGACACAGGCTGAACCTGCAAGTGCAGATGAAGGTATACCTTTTGAGTTGACCAAGGCCATCAAAGTAGTGACAACACAAGTCCCCACTATACCCACCTGGAGAAAACGATCCAAAATGGCAACCGTGAGATACAGAGTCTCTTGCAGCAGCTGGAACCGAGAGTGAACCTGGATCAGCCAGTCGATCAGGAGGGCCCTCATTCTCTCATTGATTTCATAGCCTTGCATATACTTGGGTTGTACACTTTGTTTTTGCTATTGAAGAGAAGCCACTTTATATTAAAAACAGGCATGTGAAGACCAAAACATTGGAATACATCCATCTGGAAGTCCGAGTCACCTCAAGAGCCATGAGATAGGCGTAGATGTCCTTCACATATTCAGCACACAAGTGTGGCAAGTCCCCATCCTGGTCATCAATATCTTCTACAGTAAGGAGAGCATCGGAAAACGCCTGGCAGAGTTCCTCTTCTTTCATGGAGACATCAGCGGACTCTTCAGGTATGGAGGGCAGGGGGTCTTCTGATGCCTTCACTGGAGGCACTACTGCAACCACCTTCTGTTTGGCCTTCTGGTTCAGGGCTTGTTTGACAGGAAAATTTGATTGTTGGGTCTTCTGTGGAAATATAGTAGTATAGTTTCCCTCAAGTCAAAACAAAAGAGGTGACAACAATAATGAAAGCAAAACGAAGTTATATTTAGTAGCTTTACCTTTGTGTTTACAGCAGCACTGGGGACGTTTGTAAGTTCTCCGAGAGCTACTCGCCTTGTGCCTGCAGTTGCTTTACTCATTGTTGTCGCTTTTACTACGCCAGCCACCTGTAGAATACAAATCCTTAAGTGAAAACAGTGTTGCTGGCGAAGATTCAATAACCCACTCTACTAGATAATGAACTAGACAGGAATGAAGCAACTTGTTTTTCTGTATCGAGAGGATCTCATGTGTCCTACTTTAAATTACATGAAAGCATACTTACGGAGGCAATCAATTCCAGCGACGACATTCCCAATTTGTGTGGTAAAATAGTTTAAAAATAATACATTTAGAAATTGTGCGCTCGAATCCCTGTCACAAGTAGACATAAAAATCGGATGGACTTTGCAACGCTGTTACCCCCGAGATAGTGGGGGGTGTAACAGGTGTATCTGATTACTTTTAATTATGGGCACTGGCATGCAAAGACTGCGTCCATCCTTACAGATCGATAATTACTAATCTTTCCGCCACAACTATTACAGCTGTATCTATGATTAAGGCCTAGTCCTCCTAGCCTACCTCACCTATTCATGTTGAATTAAAAAAAAAAAAAAAACCTTTACAAATACGCCATTTCACCACTAGAAGCGAAGGTAGATATCAGGTAATAAACTATTCTAGTCTATAGAAATAACAAGCTTCAAGTTGGATTCAGAAAGATGGCTAATTGCATTAAGAAAAAACACTGAATACTGGTTCAACGTATGAATATAATAATTGGCAGATGGCAAACACTTTTATATGAAAAAAAACATACCGAATAGCACTTTGACTAGCATCATAGGCCAGACATGTTGTATATTAGCTACCTAGCAATTGGAATGCTTGAAACTTGTTCCGGTGACTTGCTCACTGTATTAACAGCAATGAAGTGTTTCACCTTCTTCAGACTTGTATGCCGCTTTGGGCAGATTCATTACATTTCCACTTAGCGTCTGCTATGTGGAAATGTAATGAATCACACATAAAACTCAAATTAAGAAAAGAAAAGACAATGGCAATGGCAATTTTATTAAATGTCAATCAACAAGGCATGTCCTATGTATCCTAAACTTTGTATAACAACTGTATAGAAAGTGTGACCATCAAACTGCAGTTCACCAAGTCCTCTCCAATTCAACACGTCACACACATAGACTGTATGTCACACATCATATACAGTATAAGGAGGGTCGGTGATGACGCCAGCTGCAATGACCCTCAAAGGCAATCATTAAATCCAACACTGATTGTTAGTAAACAGCACCACGGCTCGCCCCCATATAATCTGTAATAAATTCATTTCACTAGTTACCACCCCCGTCATGTTATTCAGTTCCAGGCAGGGATGACCTGTTGGATGACTGAAACAGAACACAGCTAGCTAGACTAAGCATTGCTTGTTGTAACGTGGGCCTAAGGAATCCTGTGGGCTACGTACTTCAACGTTATTCCCCAATCAGCAAGACAGAAACCCAAGTGCAACTTCCTTGTCGTCACTTTCATTGGTAGCATACATCGGGTAGCAACATGTCCTGGTACAACACGGTTATTCCTGGGCAATGAGTACAGTCTACTGTAACCATAGATTCTTTTTCTCTCTCCATAACACTACTGTGGCCACGACTCCCACCTGCCCAGAGGTTCCACAGACAGCAGGCATCAATTCAATGGAAAGTACTTAAGACTGCTGCTTCCTTAGAGGCCAGCTATGCTCTCGTTATGAATGCCACCACCTAAGCACAGCAACACAAGACATTACAATATCAATACACTATTATGCAACCCCACTGGACGGCTGAATAATTTAGTCAATGTATGCACCATGTATGTGATTTGAAATCAAAATATGATTGAAGCCTTAAAGAAGGTGTTATGTGTACAGCTAGCCACACAAGAGCTGGCTGGGATGTGGATCCTTGTGTTTAGCCAAAGCCGGAAGCAAATTTATTTCTGATGCCAATTAATACCGTCTAAAGCCACCTCACCGCTGCAAATATCATGGTCATTTGAGTAACGACGAAATTCAATGCATCATCATGGAATGGACATCTTGGCTTAGCTTCATTGGGAACTTCAACCAGGAGATGAGATTATTATCAAAAAAGCTTAAGCAATGTCCAGCGAAAACATTTCAAAAAGAAGGAACTATCTAAGGTTGAGTCCAATGAAAAAAAAAAAACAGCTGAAGCTAAGTGGTGGCTGAATATAAAAGGCCCGTTTATTATGATGAATGGCAGCTCTTGCCGCTGACAAGGTCTCCATGTTTTTTTGCCAGCTAGTGACTGCTGCATGTCAGCGGAGAGAAAAGGCCGTCAAATTATTCCAATGTCTTTTGATTACTCCAAATACAACACATGATCATCTGTGACACACGCGCGCACACACACACACACACACACAGACACGTGTGTGTGTGTGTGTGTCTGTGTGTGCGTGTGTGTGAAAAATGCAAAAAAGGTGGTGATACATGAACTTTCCTTCAACAGTATCTAGTTTGGCTTTCCTTCAGTGTGTCCATTTCCCTTAATGTTGTTCTGGCCGGCGGGATTCAGGGGTGGCGAGCCAGGACATCACCGGCCTGAATGCGTATTTCCTAGGAGAAGAACATGACCCGGACGCTACACTGTGCGCTCAGCTGCCGTTCTGGCTCGTCTGGAGGTAATCCTGATGCAGTTTCTCCTGCGCATCGTAGAGCTTGCGCAGTTTCTTGGCCTGGCCTTTGCTGATTTCCTTCCCTTCCGGGTCATGGGTGGGAAATCCCTGGAATAAAAGGGAGAAAAAGAGAGAGGGAGAGAGAGAGAGATGCACTGCTTAATTTCCTCCCGCGTGACTCGGGGGGGGGGGGGTGAGGGGACTATAAGAAGGACTCATGACATGTTCAAGACAACTCTGAACATCCGACATCATTGCGTTTACACTGTGAGTTAACTTGGGGGCGGGGTGGTACATGGATGCCAGAAAGAAGTTCAACATAGCAGAACATAGCAGACGAAATCAGAGCGAAACACAAATTGCAGAATTACACAACAAATGATGTGATAAAACTTACAAGCACTTTACAAACACTCACAAACAATTCAATGCCTGTTAATGACAAAGACGGCCACGTTTGATGTTATTACTAACGTCAAAAAGTCAGAGGTTGTTCAGAGTTCAGAGTTGTCTTGAACAGTGAAAGAATAAAGAGACATTGTTCTTGGTATACGTCATGGAATTCCACAAACTCAACAGTCATAGAGCTTCTGTATGGCCCAATGCAGATGATGATATAACTAGTTAATAGTGAACAGGGCTATGATTCTGTCCAAAGCAAAAATCAAAATTGCAAATGGGATTACCGTTTCATCAAACTTTGAATATTTGTCAGTTTCTTTCAGGAACATCTCACAGGCAGGGATCTTCATCTTTGCAAGTTTAGCCATCTAAAATGAAGGAAAGTTTTCGCAGCAGTGAGTTCAAAAATCACCCTCTTCATCATAAATGTACATAAAAGGAGTACACATTTGTAGAAAGATGGTTAGTTAGCAGAGGAAGATGCTATTATGGTCCATCGCTCAGCTATTTTACACACAGGATTTTTGTCTTGGTTTAGCTTTCTCCCGAACAATTGGATGTTCACTGGAGTCCAGAGAAAAAGTGTAGAACTAGCTTAGTTCAGCATCTAGCAGAATGCTAAAAATAAGGAACGTTGCAACAGTTACTGAGAGCACATCGTGGTGGTCGTCTTTCTCTTCTGCTCCAATTCCGAGGAGAACGTTTTTTTTTTTTATTCCTGAACTGACCTCCTGTTCTTGTTTCTTTTTGGCAGCCTCTTCCTTCTTCTTTTGCTTCTCCTCTTCCATCTGCGGCAGACACCAAAACAAAAACAACTTGTAGACACGCTATTATATGGCCTGCCTTAAAATGATGAATAGGTGTGTTTTCAAAACCACCAGTATAAAATCATACCCAATTCTATGCTGGTATGAAAGCCAGACGAGCATTCTCCACTCATACTCAAGCTTGTTTACTGGTGAGGACCGTTTTGTGTCCAGGAACAAGACCAAACCGAAGCAACCAAACTACAACTCCCACACAACTCTCTGGCCATACCTTTCTCTTCTCGTCTCGTTCCTTCAGCAGAGTCTCCGTGTCCACCAGCTTCACCACCGTAGGGAGGCCTGCAACGCACCGACATTAGTTCAGTCAAAAAGGAAAAAAAAAAAAAACTGCTGCTGCAGAAGAGCTGCAGCAACAGTACCTTATCACTCCAACTTAAATCCATTTTAAAATGAAGAGAAGCACAAATGTTGAAAATTGTAGATGCTTAAGTAATATCTACTATTCTTTTGCCATGTTGCAACCTGGTAAAATAAAGGCAAAATAAAAATGGCTGATAATGTAATGACCTCAGTTGACCCTTGAGTCTTTCAACTGACCCGAGTGTTTCAACCAGTACCTTCATGGTCCTCCAGTCGGACCCCCAGCTCAGGCAGGGTGTCATCCCGGACCTTGTCACACAGCTGCAACAGCTCCGTCACTAGAAAGGACATGAAGGAGGACTTCAGACGCTGACTACATCTGCAAACTGCCTGCGCCCCATCCCCATGTGTGTCAGTATACAACCGTTTCCCCACCATTTTAGTTTTTGGGCACATTTGAATACATACCCTTCTGTTCTCTTGCAACTTTACGCACACCTTCTCTGAAGTCTGACAGCACTTTGAGATACGGCATCACCGTGGTCTCTAGCTAAAAAAACAAAAACAAATAGAAAAAGGGTTGGATATTATTTATGTTGTCATTAATATACAGCGCACACAGCGCAGTGTGAAACTATTTGAATAGCATGTTGCTTCTCAACAACAGGCCCGGTCTGCGTGTGTTAACACGGAGAGGATGTGTGCACCAGTCGCACAATCCTGTTGATGCAAGATCCTCCAAAAGAAGCTGCGCTCGTCTTAAAACATCGCTATCCAAAGGTCTCATTGCGGCGGATACTTACATCAGCGTCTTGACCTTTTCCCCCCACCGGGAAACCAATGGGCTCGGCTCCTTCGATGGCGCCAAACGTCTAGGGCAGAGCAGAGCTGTGGTGAGTGCCTCACGGCGAGGGGACTTGACCCTTGCACTTTGCAAGGAGGACTTGAGGGGCCCGTGAGCTGCCGTTCAGTGGCCATGAACGGCCAACGTCAATATACTGTAGTTGAGTTGTACCCGCGCAGCTTTTAAACCACTGTTGACATTGCACTTTACCTTTGCATTTAAATGTGGTAAGATTAGAGAATTGTTGAGAATTGTTCTCGAGAATGCGGGAACGTGATCGACGGGAAAAAAGATGGATCCCCACTGGAACCAATCAGGGAAGAGACGCCCTGATCGGTCGCCCGGATTGTTCTCCCACCCGTAAGACACCGCCCCCCCCCCTCACCTTCAACATGGCCGTCAGGTAGGTGGCGATGCTGTTCAACAGCATGCGGTTGGGCTGGAGCTTGGTGCTCTTCCTGCTGGCGATGTAGGTGTTGCTCTGGCCGACCAGGGCCCTCATCTCCTCCACAGCGGAGCGCGTGTCCACGTTGTCGCAGAGGGCCTCGTGGACGGCCGCCTTCCTCTCATAGAAACTGCAGGGCAACACGTTTATCATGTGGGACCTGCAATACCATTTGTGTGTGTGTGCCTAAATTTATGTATATTTTTAAACATTTTTATATTATATATTTATATTTATATTTCATTTTCAATCCTATACTGTTTTTTTACTTTTACTTCTAAACTGTTTTTCTTTTCTTTTCCCTTTAACATTCTGGAGTATTCATAACGAATGCAATTTCCCTCAGGGATCATTAAAATATTTCTGTGTGTGTGTGTGTGTGTGTGTGTGTGTGTGTGTGTGCCTAGACTTATGTATATTTTTACACATTTTTATATCATATATTCATATTTATATTTCATTTTCACTCCTATACTGTTTTTTACTTCTATGCTGTTTACTTCTATGCTGTTTTTCTTTTCTTTTCCCTTTAACATTCTGGAGTATTCGTAACGAATGCTATTTCCCTTAGGGATCATTAAAGTATTTCTGTCTGTCTCTCTTTCTGTCTTTGTGTTTGTGTGCACGCTCTATTTAGTATTTCAGATCCTCCTGAACGGGTTATCCACGATGGCTCCTACAGATCATTGAGATCCGAAAGCACTCTGAGACACTGAGAAACGGTATATCGTTTCTCAGCCTTTCCGGGAAAGTCTCTGGATGATTCAGGAGGCTGCACTTCAGGTTACTCTAACCTGGCGTGAAACATAAAGAACATGCACGGCCTCCGGGAGACCGTGCAGCACACCAAGTGTGTGTTGTGCTGCACGTTGTGCTCCACGTACCATTTGTTCAGGTCCATCTCCGCGGCCTCCCACTTCTCGTACTGGCCGGTGATGTCTGTGGGGCAGCGCAGAATGTCTTTCACGTTGAGGAAGAACTCCTATGGGGGGGGTGGGGGGAAAGTGGCGATCAGTCATCGGTACGCACACACGTCTGACACACACGGACACCGGGTCGACACGAAGGATCGCCCGGCAAACACGGCCACCATCCACCTACGTTCATGAACTTCTCGTACTGGACGGCGGACTCCATGGTGTTGGCGGAATAGTCCAGGGTGTCCTTCCAGGAATGCATGAGGAACGCCAGGCGGAGCTGTCGCGCTGTGGACAGAGAGAGAGAGAGAGAGAGAGAGAGACCGATACCACCATCAACGTGGGATTCATGAAAGGCCTGGGACAGGGTGCTTCAAAGGTGCGTTATTGGTGAGGGGGCGGGGCTTTGGACGGAGCGGTGGCCGTTTCAGTTACTGCCTCGTCGTAGGCCAAAGACTGTTAACTTGCGAGCACAGTAGAAAAGGAATTCAACAGAACCAAAATTGTGTTGCGACCCACTCTACAATACATGACCCTCTCTCAGGCCAGTCAACACAAATGCAAGTTAGAGCCGTCTCATTATTCTGAAAGCTGTGTGAAGATAAAGGGCATTTCACTGGAGGACAAAGAATAACTATTAATCTTAATTCAAGTCACCTGAATTATTTGCCAAGGCATCCTTTATTGTGATGAAATTCTTGAGAGACTTGGACATCTTGCAGCCTGCGATTGTCAGGTGTCCAGTATGCAGGAAGTAGCGGACCCAATTATCGTTCTCAAAGAAAGCCTGTTAGGGAAGGACACAGCCGGAAAATACATGATTTCATTTTCACCTTCACAAATGTATCACACAGGCTAGTTCTATGGTAGGGAAAAGAAAGGATTCCTCTACCTCGGACTGAGCCAATTCATTCTCATGATGGGGGAATCGGAGATCAAATCCCCCTCCGTGGATGTCCATGGATTCTCCCAAGATGGAACCCGCCATGGCAGAGCACTCAATATGCCAACCAGGCCTCCCCTGTCAAGCATTAAATACAAACGCAAACAGTTGATCGCCTACAGGGAAATTAATTAAAACAAGCAGCCTTTTAAGCTCTTGGTAAAGCCATTGTTCTGTCATTCATATCTCAGACTCACCTTCCCCCAGGGAGAGTCCCACGAAGGCTCCCCAGGCTTTGAGGCTTTCCACAGGGCAAAGTCATTCTGGGAGCGTTTCTCACTCAGCCGGTCTGCAGAGATGCTCAGGTCACCTGACGGTGGGACACGGGGTATCGTTAGAAGGGTATTGCAGGGATAGTTCCATCAATACATTCATCATCATTTCTTCACATGCACATGTTTTCAAAGATGTGTCGACTAAACAGGGCACACATGCACATAATAGAAGCTATGAATGGTTGTATTTTATGAACAAGAATATGAGACAAAACACTTCATAGTGAAAGTAACGCTTCCTCCTGAGCTCACAAGCGCAAACGCTGAAAAAGAAGTGTGTGTCTGTAATGCAATGCCATTCTTACCTTCTCCTTCTTGCAAAGCTTTCTGGTCGCCAACCGCTTCGGGCACTAGTTTGCCATAAGAGTGCTGCTGGCTGGCATCAAATTTACCAGTGTCAAAGTACACTGAACCGTTTGACTCATACCTGAAACGAAAGGGGGGCTTGTCATAAGAGAGACGCAAACTCAACCCAAGATCTACGGCGGCAGCTTGAGGTACGGTCACTCTCTTACCCGTAGCCATTAGAAACTATCTTCTTCACAAAGTCCACAATCTCGGGCACATATTCACTGACCCTGGTCAGCACGTCAGGGGGAAGCACCTGGTGACCACAAAACAAAATCATTTCACTATCAGTACCTACACACATTATCCAACTTAGTTGTAAAGACTTTTCATATGTTTTTATGGATATAACAAAGTAGAAGAAGGATTACTCTTTTGATCCCGTGAGGGACATTTGGTCTCTGCATTTAACACAATCGTGAATTAGTGAAACACACTCAACACACAGTCAGTACGTTTACATGCAGCAAGAAATTCGAATTTCTGATCGGATCAGATAATGACATGCGTAAGACCGGATCACTTGTCCGAGTATACATGCCGTTCAGGGAATCGGATTAACAGCCGGAGCGTGGCTGACTCCGGACGCTGTGTGGCGCTCTGCGCATGTGCAGAATGGCGATGCGTATGCGCAGAATGCAAAATCCGATTCAGATCCGATTGCTGAGTATACATGCCGTTAAAAGTCCGACTATGATCGAATTATCCAGGTGTAGTTATCCGATTTTAGATGTCCGAAATAGGTCCGAAGTAGGTCCGAAATAGGTCGGATTAAGGTGTTTACATGCACTTAAAAAGTCAGAACGATGTCTTATACGATTAGAATTTCGAATTTCTTGCTGCATGTAAACGTACTGAGTGATCACACAGTGAGGTGAAGCACACGCAGTGCTACAGCGGCGCTCGGGGAGCAGTGAGAGGTTAGGTGCCTTGCTCAAGGGCACTTCAGCCGTTCCTATTGGTCGGGGTTCGAACCGGCCACCCTCCGGTTACAAGTCCAAAGCCCTAACCAGTAGGCCGCGGCTGCCCCACAAAAGTGGTAAATCGTAAAAAATACATGTATGTATGTGTGTGTGTATTGTAATTGTTATAACGCCACTCAAATAAGGTGCATGCATGACGCAGCATTAAAAAACACGTGCTTGGCGTCCACCTACATTCAGTGCATCCATGTCTGTGTGGTACTCCCCCTCCCAGTACTTGGGCAGAGTTGAGAAGATGGAGTTCTCGGTGACCTGACTTCCAAACTGGTCATCCAGCCAGTCGGCCAGCAGGTCTTTAGCGCTCTCCAGTAACACCTGAGTCAAAACAAATATACCCAAAAAGGGACCAATAACAGTTATTACTCCAAATGCAACAGCAAACAATAGAAACATTTAGAATAGAATAATACCAATACATACTGAATATATACTGTATATAATACGGATGAATGGATCACACACACCTCGGCCTGGGTCTGTATGACCTGTGCTGCAGCCTTGCTGTCCACCGCTGCCTGCAGAGGGCCAAGGACAGTGGACACAGCAGCGTCCAGCCTCTCCAGCATCTGCCTCTTGTCTGGGTCTGTCGTCTCTGCAAGCTTCTTCTGGAAAGGCTACAGTGCACGCACGCACGCACACACGCACGCACACGTGCACACACGCGCGCACACACAGACACACACGCACACACACACGCACACGCACACACACACACACACAATGCAAATTTATTTTTGCTATTTGTTTTTGTATTCTACAACAGGAGATGTTTGACACCAATTATATAGCAATGAAAATGCATAATTTCAGTCTTGTTTACAAAACATAAAATACGCAGGCCAAATGTTGGTCATAGTTTTCTCGACCAGAGTCAAATCAAGGAGGGTTATTTAATAAAACATTGTTTGGTGTCAAAAACAACTTTTTCAGTTTAGAAGCCGGCTGCGAGAGAGGCCTCACCCCTCTGGCACTCAGCACATCTTGCAGTATCTGAGACGCTTCAGGTTTCTTCTCCTTGTACTGCTCCAGAAGGTGGTTCTGTCTCGCCCTCTTGATGATCTGGAAGGCAGAACCACGAGCATCAAACCTACGGACACAAACGGAGCCGCTCACGGAGCTCGTCACTCATCAGACCACCTGAGCCGCCGTCCTTCAGATTTGTCTTTATAAAAACAGCAATAATAATGCAACATTGAGCACAGAGCAATATGAACCTGCCTGTTAACTGTCGCCTTTTACAATTTTTGTAAATGTATGCACTGAGAAGATGTGTGGGTGAAAAATGGGTTATACATAAATCATGTTGAAGAACACGTCATTTACCAAGACCGTTTAGCGTTTAGCATTTACACTGTTAGCTTTCAAGTGACATACACACAAGCACACACACACCACCGACTTCACCCACTTACTTTGTCATCTATGTCTGTGATATTCATGCAGTAGAGAACGTCATATTTGAAATAGTCTCTGAGTATCCTTCGCAGTATATCAAAAGATATGTAGGATCTGAAGAAACAAGCACGGTAAAATTCAGCAATGTTGAAATACATGTGCATAACGCAGGAACCCATTAAACATTCATCACACAACCACTGAAGTGGTTGCCATGCGTCATGACACCTGCTCCTCTTAGGTCCTCAGAGGACTACTACGTACCTCGCGTGTCCCATGTGAGACGCATCGTAAACGGTGGGTCCACAGCTGTACCACAGCACTCTGTTCCCATTCTGGGGAACAAACAGCTCCTGCAATGCGAAACAATAAGACATGGTTTTGTGGGCTGCTTTGGTTTGACCCTACAGCTATTAAGAAAATAAATTCTTGGAGTTGATCTGGGATTATGTTGGATAAATAGGGGGGCCTGATTTAAAGTGTGAATACAAATATTGACATTTGTGTTGAAATAAAGCCACGAGAGCCTGGCTACCTTGCTTCTCGTCAGGCTGTTGTAGAGTCGCAGCTTGGCCACATCTGTTCCAGCGGGTGCTGTCCAGGGTGGCTGTGTTCGCTTCCCCTTCACTGGAATGACGTTTGGATAAAGACATGTTTAGATGACTTCAAGAAAATATATACGACCAGAATCCAGACCGAAGTGCTCTTTCTTTTGTAAACATCATTCGGGAGGATTTTCCCAGAGGGTTAACTACACTACATTGAATCTCTCTGAAATTAAGACATCCAATCCCAACACCTTAACTAAAGTAGGCCGAGTGCCACAATGAGGTTAAACATTAAACAACAAATATGTGGCAATTCTAATTCTAAAATGTTAGCATAAACAACTTTTCACATTGACACACTGTTCCGAATAATACACATCTCTATTAGGAAACTTTTCTCCATTTGTTTAATGCAAACGTATTGAAGAAATACAACTTGACTAATGTCAATGAGTCATCTTAACCCCCAGAGACCGGTGGCTCACTTTCGTATTCAGTTTCAGTATTCAGTATTCAGACACACAGACACATAGGCATATCACAGCTTTCACAGGCAATACTAAATTGCAAACCTATCCTCTAGTCTGGTGGCATGGGTCAATTCAAAAGGTAAAAATTACTTCAGGAAATCAGGCAAATGTTTTTCATTCCACCAAAATGATGATGCAGAAATGCACTTCAGGCTTAAGACAAATGGCACAACGTCATAAGACCATTTCCAGGCAAATTCTGCATTTATTTTCGGGGGGGTTTTAAGAGTTCTCTCATCTGACACCACCAAAAGAAAACCAAAGAAAACCATGCCCATGCATGGTGCGTTGCCAGGGTAAGGGTAAGGTAAGGTGACTTTATTAGTACCCGAAGGTAGATTTGTTTGCAGGCAAAAACATGATCTCACAGACAAAAACGCACAAAAAACAAAAAGCTCACAGTGCCACAGGACATTAACAGACAGATACAAACAATGGATAAAAAACACATAAAAGCAAGACAAGTGCTATAATCAAAACAGATTGAATAAATAAATGCATAAAAGGGGAAAGGAAATCATGAGCCGGGTGACACAAGGCCTGCGCAAGTAAAAAACATCACTGCTGGGAGGGCAGGTCTGGTGTACTTCGCCTGGGGACAATTCCAATGAGCCCAATACGAAGGCCATTTGCTATGCCTGTTGAGGGGCTTGTGCAATCTACTCACTGCTGCTCTGAGGGCTGAACTCCTGCTGCAGGGCAGCTATGTGTCTGTACCATCGCAGAGCGTGGACATGTCGGGGTGCAGGGGGGCTGTGGAGGAGCCCGAAGGCCTCCTGGTCTGCCTGGGAGGGGCTGAACCCAGCCAGGTAGCTGCGTGAGGCCAGGTACTCATTCAAGGCACCTGCCAACGCAGCTTCCTCATTTATGTGCAGCAAGAAGCCATATTCAAAGGCTGCAGAAACATGAGGGCACACGTCCGCAAGTAATTACCGAGAATACACGAACCACTGAGCGAAGAAGACTGACCATATGCAAGGGCTAAAGACGTGTGAGGCGTTTGCTTTTCTAATCCATCAATTCCTCTGTTACAAAACGAAGAATGCCGGCCTCTCGGACACTAGTTTAAGGGACATTAAACGTCCACCAGTTGCTGAAGAGAATAAAACAGCTGGTGGCAGGTTCTCTCTGACAGTCACGACCCAGAGCGATTTAATCACTTAGGCCTATAGTGTTGCAGTGTGTTTCAAACAGACATCTTCTGCGTTTCTCAAAATAAAAAAGACGTTGTTATGTAGGTTGTTATGTACCTACAACGAGAATATCAGCATCAACATTACATTATAATAGAGTAGAACATGATTGCTTCTTAGTGATAACCAAAGCCAGTGTGCCATCGTTATAAATACAACAGCAAATGTCAAAGCATGTCGCATTTCCAGAAGACCCACTGCAGACTCGATGTGCTCAGAAGCAAAACCGAAACAATAGATTGCTGGGCATCGTCCGAGAAAGTTTCAGTAAAGCACCAACAGAATATACATCTAAAACGCTAAAAATCGATCCCTGAACAATGACAGCTCTATAGGGTGGATCTGTGTATCGGCAGTGAGACCACTCGGTTGGTTGCATTTGTTTTTCGCTGCGATGTTGCTGTGATAAAACAAACTCAAAGTAACGATAAAATAACACAATGGCTGTCACAAGTGAAGACCACCGGTCGGCCAGTCCGATAAGCACAGGAGCTTTGGTCGCTACAACAGAATGAACGCACGGAGGGTTCTGCAGGCATTTTCGCACATCTATCTGCAATAGATCTTTGTTTGAGTAACAGCCCATAAAACAATCCTGTCTATTTTCAACACAACCCCAAAGTATATATCTCTGAAAATGTGCCAGCAAGGGAAAATTAAATACCTTGATCTCCCGAGCTCGACATTTCTCCAGTATGGTTGGATGCTGATGCAACAATAACGTGTCCGGAAGGGTAACCCTATGCAACTAGGAACTTTTAATCTTCCCGGCTTCAAAACATCAAGGGGACCTATTTCAGAGGCGCACCATTAACACGGAAGTTGACTACCTGCACACAGCTCATAGCATCACATCCATGGCGTCTTGTGCACACAACACTGTCTAATTCGCAAAACTTTTACCAAGTCGTTGGTATTTATTTACGGTCAACAAAAATGTCTAATGCGTTCATAGACAAACTGACACGCATTTATGAGCGTTATACTGATTACGTAACCAAAAACCCTGCAGCTACTGCCCAACTGGAGAGTACTGTCCGGACGCTCTCTTACCTTATTGCAGGTGAGTCTGATACTAGCAGCAAGTATCCACATTAGTTTGCACTTTTGCAGTTGTAGTAGGAGTAACCAATACTAAATAATGATAGTTTTTAATTAAATTAAAACACTTTCTATTAATGTTATCATTTTGTTAAGTACTTTTAATGTACCACGATCTTTAATATTCTATATTAATGTACTATATGCATTTTTTAATATTCCAGGGCGATTTGCAGATTCCCACGAACTATCTGAGCTATGTAAGTAGGACTACTATGCTATATCGGACAATATATCCTACATGTATGTACTTACTCTAGTCTTTTGGATCTTGTAAGATTAGAGACAGTGTCTGTGAGGACAAAGCTGCTTACAAGCAGCGTCTCTGTTTGCTGACGACACTGCAAACACAGAACCAAACTGTTTAGTTGTTTGCACAGTTTTGTCTGTTAGTTGTGCAAACTCAATTATGTACATTGTAAATAAAAACAATGTTCAGAGGGCAGGCATACAATTCAAATCTGGCCTAGTCCCATATTTGCAAAAATCAATAAAGTATTGAATTTAAGCAATTATTTTTTTCTATTTTCAATGTAATCATTTCAGTTGTCTGCTTTCTGTTTTTCTTGGTATTTTACTCATGGTCCCAAGTTTTTGGGAATGAGGTTTGAAGATGGAAGATACTTGGACAAATGTTACATCCATGCACATCAAGTTCCTGTGTGCTTCTATTGTATGGGCAATAATAAGTTCTGCATGGCTTTCCTTCTAATTTCCGGTTTCAACATGTCCGTTTCAGTCTATTCAGCCTCCAACCTTCTAGTGTTGTTTAATGACAGCATACTGCGCAAGGGTTTGAGATGCATTCCCCCTGTGGTAAGTTTGAAAGTGACTCCAGATCGAACTTGACACCTACATATTGTCAACACTACATTAATATTGAAACGAAATGACTGTTAACAGTTGCATTGGTCTTGGAATTGTTTTTATTTGGTAGCTTTGGCAGAAACGTCTTGGACTAAGGCTGAATGTGTTAACATGGTGTTGCACCATTTAATTCTTAAAAGTGACATATTCAAGCCCATTTCAAGGACTTTACTGATTTGTTGACAGATGCTTACCATGGCAGTGTTTGTGTTTCTTAGTCCCTTTCCCAACAGAGGCTGCTGACGTGGCTGTCAGTCCTGGAGTATGTGGAGGTCTTTCTGGAGATGGGAACTGCAAAGTTATGGGGAGAAGCAGGCCGCTGGCTGGTGATCTCTCTCATTCAGATTGCAAAGTACGTGGTCTTCATGTTTTATGTATACTTCCTGCCTAAGAAATACTTCCGGAGGGGAATACGGCTTTAGATAGGGAAACACATTCATTTTTCCCATGCCCCTTTATTCTCCCGAACACCAAATAAGAATTACAATAGCAATGTTCTTAAATTATATTAACCTGTAATCACGTGGAATCAATAAAATGGTGAACTATTGAAAACTCTCCCATGATCATGGCCTGTATTCAAATGTGACTATTTCACTGGTGTTTGACAAGGAAGGAATAGAATGCATGGCCTATATTGAAGTTGAACCATACAGTGATATTCGATTAGGAACAAATAGATTTCATGGATGATGCAGATGCCCATTTGATGCCTCTGATTTCCTTGTCAATCATAGAGCAGTCACAACCACTGTGGAATTGAATGAGGCCGTTTTCCTGTCTAGTAATATTGAATTGTATGTCAATGAATGTGTGACAGTGCCGGTGGGTGTCGTGAGACCACGCTACTCTCGGTCCGGCCCAAATATTTGGGGTTACTGGATGTGAGTCAAATGTCAATTCAATTTCTTTCCAGGACAATATTCCGTATCCTGCTTCTTCTATGGTACAAATCTGGCATTCAGACTTCACCTCCTATCACCCCACTGGACAGAGATGCAGATTTTAGTGATGCAGGCAAGTTAACCTCAGACATAGTGAAGGCATAAAGGAACCAAAAAAAAGCCTAATTTAGCATTGTGACATATGGAGAAATCTGTTGAGGTACAGACTCTGTATGCCACACTCATATTCACATTCATTTGCTTTGCCCATACATTTCAGAATGTTGAAAGTGCTGTGGCTATGATTTAGAGTTGCAAAGGGAGTGAGAGAGGAAGCGATAAGAAGTGTGTTCGCACACACGGGCAGACGCAGCCTTGTGTGTACGTGTTGACGACTGCAGCTAACTGTTCCTCACACAGGTGATCTGCCAGAGGAGCAGCAAGACCCAGGCTGCTTCGTGGGTCAGCGCTCAGGAAGAGTGGTGAGGCCACTAGGGGGCGGTAAGAGAACCTTTTTTCTTTATATGGTTGTCCCGGTACCTCAGTTGATTCAGGAAATGCATGAAGCCGGGTACTGTAAGGGCACTTTCACACAGGGTAGTGCGATGGGCTTGATCGATGCGGGCGTGAAGTTGATACTGTGTTTTGGTCGGCGTTCATACTGGGCTTTGTTAGGCGGGCCAAACATTGTAAACAAACGCTCGACACACATGGTCAAATAGCTTTAGTTTGCAGGGTTGAAACAACATCACGTGCTCTTGATCAAAAAGAACTTTCGATGGATGTGACTCCATCGATGTTTCTATGGGTGTACTACGACTAGCGCATGTGATGTGATGCGTTTGTCTCTGTACTGGCTAGGCCCATCTCTACAGGCCAGGTTGTGGGGCGCGCCCTCTCAGGACAAGAAGAGGAGTATCAGGGAGGAGCTGAACAGCAAGCCCACCGACCTGGGCCTCCAGGAGACCATCGCTGAGTCCCTGTACATCAGCCGGCCTCTCGTGCACTGTATCCTTCTCCGTCACAGCGGGTCCCCTGGCCCCTTGAATCTGTGTTCAAAGTACAAGTATGATAATGGATTTATCTCCCTTCAGAATCAACTGTACATTCTGGGAGCATTCTGGGAGCCACTGTCTCACTGCCCAATAAGAATGTGTGTGTGTGTGTGTGTGTGTGTGTGTGTGTGTCACACAATATTTGCCCTAGGGGGTTGTAGTCCTTAAAGTTGTCCTGCAGTGCTCTGTCTTGGACTGTGCGGCAAACGGTCCTGGAAACCATGGCTCATTTCTGGACTTCTAGAAGTTTCCAGGTACGAAATGAATATTTTGACCAATGTGTATGCTCAAAATATATTCACTTATTTACATTAGACTGCCTACAGACTCCCATTTTCCAATGTCCATGCTGCAAGCTCACCGTGAGGCTCATGCTGATGCAGTTCTGAGGCACTAACAGAGAAAGAAGTGGATTCAAATGGCCATTAACATGTCTCCCCTCTGTGTTTGTTTCCTCTTAGCTTTAGTTTACTCAGTGAAACCAAGTTTCAGAACCGCTGGGAACGGGCGGAGACGAGGAAGAGAACGTTCCTGTTGCTGTACTACCTTCTCCGCTCGCCATTCTACGACAGATACTCAGAGTGAGAACCCCTGGCTGGTTTTAAACAACGTGATTGGCTGAATGCCTTGGAACAAATATTATTATTATTATTATTATTATTAATAATATTATTGTGGTGTTCCCTTTAAGAGCATCATTTATTTGTTTTTTATGGATTTATTTTTTACATTCAACGTAGTAATGATATCATTTATTCCCTAGGGCTAAGATCATTTTCCTGCTAAGATTTCTGGCTGATCATGTGCCTGGAATAGGACTGGTGGCACGTAAGTATAGTCACACTTAAGATCCTTGTTGATCACACTGCATTGATGCTATGTGATTAACAAGAGTCTATGGAATGACATATGAGCAAAACAATAAGTTACATTACCTTGAATGCAATGTGATTGTAATAACTTTGCTTCCTTTCAATGTGCCTAGGCCCCATCATGGATTACCTCCCCACCTGGCAGAAGATCTACTTCTACAACTGGGGCTAAGTCCCACTGTTGCACTGGACCACTTTAACTGTACAGGAGGGCGTCTGCAGCTTCAGACACAGTGACCTCCTCCACCAACGGACGGTTTTGGAAATCATTGAGGATTAATGCATAATTCCTGGGACACGATCGCCTTTTACATTGCCTGAGGTGTATGATGGTCACTGATCTGTTTTGGATTGCTTCAAATAGCAGAAGTCCATCCTTTATTTCATAAGGGTTGTTTAGATCCAGAGGAAGGATTTTGTGAAGGGTTGTTTGTTCAATCAATGCAGACGGTTATTACCTGTGAGTGTTAAATGAGAAAATAATTGGCACAATTGCATTGTTTCAATTGTTTGTGATTGATCCCAAATTGACACTTTAGCCTGGCTGCCTATATCTATTGGCATCTTTCTACGATCACCGCAACTCGCCGTGTTAGGTCATGACATCTGGGGTTAGATGATGCAAATGTCTCATGCAAGTGGCTAAAGAACTGCTGCAATGTCACAGCAAATACAGCACAAATACGAGTTAAGTACAGGGACAAAATTTGGGGTGGGATGTGTGACTATCATCTTTCTGGTGAAATGTGAAATGTAAATGTAGATGTGCACTGGGCCTGTATCGTGCTGACAGCTGCACGGGCCCGGAATCATTTTCCAACTAATGTTTCTCTTCCTACCGTATTCAACTTGATCTCTTGATCTGTCTGTTCGGAATGTGTGTACAGTGGTGATTAGGATTAATGACATGGGGAATGTAGGGTTAAAGGGCAATTAGGAAGCTGAGGAATAGCCATATTTTGTGATTTTCTGTAAGATTATCTTCTACTAGTAAACAGATCATGATTCCAAGTTCTGTATGGGGTTTATAACCTATTGTCCGACTGGATGATCATATTAACTGCTTAACTGTTTTGCTATGTAAATAAAAACTGAATTTATGAACGACAAATGTATTCCCATTTTCAAGTTGCACATTCGCCAACACATCTACCCAGTCCAGTTTCAAGTAGGAACCGATTAAATTAAGACAAGACTTCCATTTGTAATTTCTTTCTCATCTTTATTAAAGTATCTATTTAGTTCGTTTTTTTTCTGCCTAAAAATAAATATCCAATTTTTTTTATGGGCTCGTGGCCTCCCGCCATTTATCAGCCATCAACAAAGAAATAGATTTACGCCTTTATCTTTCATCCGGAAAAATTGGGCGTCAAGTCTACCTGGAATTCAAGGCCAAGAGATTGTAATGTTGGAAAATCTTAAAAGGTTTATTTTCTGGCGACCTCTATTAAAAACAAAGTTCCACATTGCCGTCATGCAATACTTTTAACAATTCTTTATATGGTTATTATAGTACAGAAGTTGAAATTACCATTAGACAAACTTGTTCTTTTGAAACACGCCACCTTGCTGGCTGCGCTCCGCCTGACCAACGG
The DNA here is from genome assembly GCA_036785325.1 of Urophycis tenuis. Lineage (NCBI taxonomy): Eukaryota > Metazoa > Chordata > Actinopteri > Gadiformes > Phycidae > Urophycis > Urophycis tenuis. Next base: position 7,414,073 of record JAXIVH010000005.1, on the reverse strand, counting down.
CGTCGCCACTGAAATATCTGGACTGTAGCAAAGTGCAGCTGTTGGTGCGCCACAGGGGAGCATGTCAGGGAAACATCTAGGTTATTAGCTTAAAATAAAGACATCTCACTCAGAGTCGATGCGGTTCAGGCGACGATTGCAAATATCAAAGAACGAAACAGAAAATAATGCACGTTGAGAAAAAAACAAAAAAAACAAATCGACATAAACCCCTGTGAATGAAACTCAAATAACAAGGTATGGTCCCTAGTCTTGACAGGATGCAGCCGCCACTGTGTTAGTGGGACGAAATACACTGAGGTAACACAAGAACAAAAACACGAGTGAGCTGGCGTCTCAACACAAGACGATGGAGGCGTGTCCTGGCAGTCTCTCGGCCGTGCTTTGTGATGTGACTGGAGCTAAATAAATATGTTGACCGGAGAACCGTGGCCATGGAGATCTTTTTTTCTCGAGCTAAAAACGACCCCCCCCCCCCCCCCCCAGAAAACTATAATTCTCAATTTCACAAAAAAAAAACGGAGCACATATCTGTTAAAATTATAAATCAATACCATGTGTTTGTGAATAAAATAAAGCAGTATTTCATCTCGGCGCCAATCATTTTGAAACCAGAAGACCAAACATTTTCTCTGACGGTAAATCACAACTATAATGTCGGGTTCCGGGAAAATAGATGACACCACGCCCTCAGAAACGGCGTCCATTAAGAAAATTAAAAAAAAAAGAAAAGAAATCTAGATTCCACGAGCGAGCACGAGGAAAAAAAAAAACAACCCGCCAATACTGTCTCACTCCGGTGGATTCTCCTTAAGACGGCGAAATCAAAGGACGCCCCACCCCCCCCTTCGTCACGCGTGGGCCGCTGCGGCTTGCCACCATCTCGTTCCTCGGTGCTGTGTCACCTGGAAGACCCCCGTGTTGCCCCTCGGTCCTGGCCAGCGCACTTAAGATGTTTCTCCACAGGTCGGCGAGGGTCACTCCGCTCCACGTCTCAATAAGAGCCGTAGCGATCCTGCGCACACAAGGGAAAACAAAACAAAAACAGCCATGCGTGTCACTTCGGCTCCCCCAGCGGGTCATACCACACTCTGGCCTGGCACACCTCACTCCTGCCACGCCTCCGTTACCTGAGGGGAGCCGCGGCCTACTGGTTAGGGCTTCGGACTTGTAACCGGAGGGTTGCCGGTTCGAACCCCGACCAGTAGGAACGACTGAAGTGCCCTTGAGCAAGGCACCTAACCCCTCACTGCTCCCCGAGCGCCGCTGTTGCAGGCAGATCACTGCATCGGGTTTAGTGTGTGCTTCACCTCACTGTGTGTTTCACTAATTCACGATTGGGTTAAATGCAGAGACCAAATTTCAATCACGGGATCAAAATTCTTCTTCTTCTTCTACCTGGATGGTATTCATGACGCCGTTGGCCAGCACCGCCATCTTGCCCGCCACGGTCTTCACTCCCTGTTTGAACTGTGCGATGTCCGGCCCGGAGGGAAGGACATTGTCCAAGCTGGCCGCCCCTGTGGGGCAGCAGAGGGGAGAGAATATCAATGAGGTCAATGGAAGCCCTTCTCACAAAGGGGCCGTGTGTGTAATGATGGGTCTGCCAGAGCACGGGGGAGATAGATCACAACTGGAGGGGGGAGAGGCAGCCATTTCATATTGAGTGAACCAGAACCAGAACCGCGCGCTTTACCTGCCGAGCGGTCCGAGTTCTCCCCGAACAGGTCCGCGGAGCTGATTGCGCTGCTTCCGGACATGCTCTCCAGCCTCGTCTTGGCGTCATACTGGTGAAGAACAACCGTACGCACGCGGGTTGACCACAGTAAGCACATGAATGGACAACTATGAGCACATGAATGGACAACCAGCAGCTGGCTGAGAATGACAACGGTCAGCGTCACCAACCAGCGGGAATAATGAGATTCATCACGATGACTTTACGGTGGATCCATTTCCTGTGTATATATATATATATATATATACATACATATATATACATATATATACATACATACATATACTTTGTATAAAACAAGGTTCCTCACATCAGCACTGCTCTCCCGGCCGAAGAACATGTCGGAGGAGATGGCCTTGGCGTTGGCGAACTTCTGCCGAGCCTCGCTGGACTCGGCCACGGGCGCCGGCGCCTCCGCTTTCCTCCTGCTGGGAAGCCTGGGGGCAACGCGGGGACAAGAACACAGGGCCGCTCACCACCGGGACCCCTGACGACTAACAACGGCAACGAAAACACCGTCGTTGGCCCGTGCGCCGTGCCTGCCCGTGCCTGCGTGGAAGTCGTGTGACCACGTGCCCGATCGTGTGTGAGAGTGGGTGAGTGAGGGTGAGTGAGAGGGTAATTTGTTTTAGATTAGATTAAACTTTACTGTTATTGTGCAGAGTACAAGTACAGAGACAGCAAAATGTAGTTGGCGTTCTAACCAGAAGTGCAAAAGAGCGATTAAGGTGTAGTATTCTACAGGAGTAGTGCAATATTGGAAAAAGTGGCAGTAGTAATTAAAGTGGCAAGTAAACAATAAACAGATAGTGCAAGTGGAGGTAGTAAGGTAGTAATTGTAGAGGTAGTACGGAGATAATAAGTAAATAAAGTAAAGCCCAAATTATGCTTAAGTTATGCTTTCGCATTGACGCAACGCTAGGGGGCTTCCAGACCCATTATGTCCTTACCCCTTGGGTCCACCGCAGGGGCCTGACATGCACCTCCCAAAAATCCTAGACGTGCGTCGAGGCGACGCAACCCCAACGCAGCGAGCGGCTTTGGCTGTGATCTGTCCGCTAACTACATCCACTGGAGACCGCTTTTCCGGTTTCTACTCATAAACACCGCTACGGTGTGATAAATGCTTCGACTGATTGGCAACAACATATATATATATATATATAACTTTTGCCTTCATGTCTGTAAACTTTTTTTTTTTTTTTTTTACTCGCTAGTAATCCATATGTAATGACCAGAATGGTCATCCTGGTCGCCCTCTACTGGTGTGGCATTGAATTGCATTTCAACACATAAACCCCACGCAGAACCATCTCGGTCGCATGACGGCGCCCAAGCAACTGCGTGGCCATTGCGTGATCACCATGTGATCACTACGCGAGACGCGAGAGCTGAAGACATGTACCTCTCGCCTATGGGCTGGATGCTCGAAATGGTGACCTCCTCCTTGGGCTCCTCTTTGTCCAGAGCCCAGGAAGCACTGAAGGAGGATGTGCCGCCGTCAGAGTCCCAGCGGGACCCGAAGCTGTCTCCAACTGTAAATGGGTTGTCCTTGTATCTGTGCACACACACACACACACACACACACACACTTTATGAGCTACAGATTGAGTAATCTGTTACAAATGTCATAGCCATCATAGCCAACATCTGTTCTGGCTGACTGCACGTCTGCCTCCGTATGAGACAAACTAGATAGTGGCCTGCTCATTTCTGACCCATCAGGGCACTAAGTCCCTGCTTGGGGGAATCTATCTTCCCGTCAATCCAATTTTGCACACAGTGCTGTCATCTCAAGGGCAGAGCAATGTAGGGAGGGAGCAGAGAGGCTTGGGGTCGTTTCTTTCTCTCTCTCTAGTGCTCTATTGCACTCTCTTGCTTTACGACTCTCAAACCTACAGCAGCTTCAACATATGTGATTATATTGCACATGCAATCCATTGTGTTCTGCATGGCGCACAGTCTGGGAGACTGTCACCAGCACCGTCTTATCTGCAATTATACCGTCCCATTAAGAGCCCATTGAACTCGACCACAAGAAGCAACTCTGGTGCAGGAAAACAAACGTGTTGCGGCGTACTTGGGGGGACCAGAGGTGAAGCCCGGCTCGTCAAACAGATCCAGTTTGGAGCGCGTGGTGGACTTGACCCCCACGGGGGTCTCCTGCTCGATCAGCTGCATCTCCGACATCACGGAGTGAGACACGGCGCTGTCACACACACACACACACACACACACACACACACACACACACACACACACACACACACACACACAGTTAGGCATTGGGCGCCCCTGATGGCATTTGGTAATAATCGAGCAGTAACTCCATAACTGGGTCGTTCCGGTTGGAGGCGTGGCCTCACCTTCGGTTGCCGAAGCCCATGCCCAGCCTCTCGGCCTGCTCGCGCTTCTTGCCCGCCATGTTCTGGATCTTCCGGTCCTCCATCTTCCGGTCGATCTCCAGCTCCTTGTAGGCCAGACGCATGGAGGCCACGCTGCAGCCGGGGACCGGGAGGAAGCATGCAAAAAAAACAAAAACAAACAAACAAACACATCAACGCGGGGGTCCGGGTCGGCTTGGGCCGTCTTTATACAGAGACGGCGTCATGCAACATATTGAGACGGTTTTAACAAATGAATAACATTTTCCATCTCTATGCTTTTCAAGGAACTGAAGGCGCTCTAGTGTGCGTGTTTGCGTGTGTGTTTTATTCCACCTCATCCACTAACAGTCAGTTAGTCTGTAGCCTGAGTGATGCATAGCTGCTAGTGTGAGCCTCACCACAGAAGTCCCACCACATACATACTGTAGATAGTACTGTAGTTTCCCCAATAGCCATCGTTATGGTGCGGTGTAGTTTTGTGCCGGTTTGACCTGCTGCCCACTAGATGGTAGTGCAGTATTGTCATCAGGGTTGGGCATTGTTTCAAACTAATTTAATTTACCACTACAAATACAACTGGGGGCGGCGATTTTTTGTAATTCTCCAACTATATACAAATAAATGGGAATATAAAATCTAAACTATGGATTTGGGGACTGTTGTACACAACAAACAATGATACATGATACATAATGATACATAATGATAATGATACATAATATCAAGTATTCAATTATTTCAGTTGTCAATACATTTTGATGGAGTGTTGAATTCACCAACTTTTTCCTTACACTTGTGAGTTTTGAAGAGGACTTTTACGAACTTTTCCAGAAAGACGGAAGTGACGTCGACGCAGCGGTAGCCTTAGCAACAGAGTTGAAGCTATCAGGAAAGTGCTCTTTTAAATAAACTCCTGGTGTACTTACAAACTTTAAAATGCCTCGTTTTGTGAGTACAGACCATATATGTACTACTACAGAAGTTGGGTAACAATCCAAGCATTATTAGTGGGGTAATTTACGAGATGTACACACTGTACCATTCACTTCAGTACTAAGTCATTCGGCTGATACCCCTAAACTTGATAAATATTGACCGTTGCTAAAAATGCATCTGAGGGGGTATTTGGCTAGATTATTGGTGGATATTACCTCAGGGTGAATTTTACTCCGAACCATCACTTTAAGTTGTTGAAAACACGGGGCAACCTGCTTTTAACACGCAAGGCTTTTATATTGCACTATTTAATTATATGTCCTGCTCCAAAGCTAGGCCAAAATACATCATCATAAAAGCAAACGTATGAATAAAGACGGCGGAAAAATTAGTGCGATACATGTCACAGCACAATACACAAATACATGTTCTGGTAATCGTTTGCGGTGTGCCCAGCGTGTCTCGTTCCCGATGCTCGTCTCAAGTGTCGTGTTGACTGACAGCCTCGGCAGACTCGATGCACCGTGATTGGCAAGCCTCCAGCTTACTATGTTTTGTTAGCGAGAGATAAGAGAAAGGATTTATGTATGTGCGGGTTCCCTTTTGTGCAAAAGACCTTGTGCTCGGAAAACGTCCCCTTTCAGCCTGTGCCAGTAAACCTGGCGTTGAATTTCAGTTCCTGGTGTGAACCGCTTGCAAACCGACAAACAAGCAACCGCGAGTTTGATTCACGAAAACAAAGGTGCGGTTTACGGCTTAATAAACTACACTGGTGTACAATGTGGCGTGACGAAAGTTTAAACGCCGTATTTTGCGTCCATTTTAAATCAATGCACGTCTATAATATAAGACATGACACCTGCAGGACATCCAACAGTTGTGGACGGGATTTTATTGACAGCGTTATTGAAATCGTCGTCGACCGGCATTGACGACAGTGCACACAACTATTTAAAAACTATTTTCCACCACCCCAACAGAAGCCTCAATGTTTTATATTGATAAAATGCCCCTTTTGAAACATATTAGAATACGCAGAATACATTTAAACACAAATTAACAACAGAGACAACAGGCAGCTCTGGTCTCAGGTCAGAGGTGGACGGCGCAACCAGAATCTATAGAGCCATTGCTAAATAGTTGATTTTTTTTTTTTAAATCTGTTTCTATCTTTTTTAACTGTTAGGTTTGGTTTCACTTCCGTTTCACGCAAAACATCATTGTGAAACAAACAACAAAAACACGACTCAAATACTTAAAAAAAAAAAAAAGGGACAATGAGAGTCGATACCCATTGTATACGTATCGAGGTGCATGAAACCACTTGGAGCGACACGCCCGATGAGACAATGGCCCGTGAGGGTAAGGTGTCATGCCCAGTGCCACTGCCAAGGACAACATCCCTCCTGCAATCTACCACTGACATAATGGCCGCAGTTCACCGCGGAAGTCGCAACGATAACCACCGCGCAAATATCACGCCTGTGCAGTTCATGCACAAGTCACGATGCGGGTTCTGAAATAAAGTCTGGCCTTTTCCTAGTTCTTTAAAGTGTCTTCAGGGATCAGGCGCCCGTCTATTGAAGTACCGTTGTGTTCATGGTACACTTCTATGGATGGCCCAGATGTTAAAGTGCAAAGTCTGCAGCCTGTTGAGGAGTTGCGCAAGAGTTCTGCAAAAGTTATGCAACTGTACAGCAGCACAGTCTATACATACAGTATAGATTACCAGATGACATGTTACTACTTTTACTAAAGCTGTGGAAAAGGTGCAGTGTTAACTGTAAGATAGAAGAGCCACTGTATGAATGAGATTTAAATGGCATAGCCATCCACCAGGTGAGCGCAAAATGATTGCAAAAATGCATGTGTTTTGGCTTCTTCATGAGCTGATCTAGATCTAAGACTGATTTCTGAGCAGGGCAGCTTTTCCATGAAGGTTTGGGGAATTCTTCTGGCTTATCAATCGCAATACCTGATCACAACGCATGCACACCAAATTCCTTGAGCAACAATGGTGCAATTGCAATACAGTCTCAACAGCACTGGTGTGTCATCGTCACAAATGTCACAACACGTTCCACGACCAAAAGCCTGTCGACTCACATGGACTCCTCGGCGTTCTTCTTGGCCTCCGCCACTTGCTCCTCCCTCATCTTCTCCGCCACCTGCGCCTGCTTCTCCACCTCCGAGAAGCTCTTGCTGCTCACCTTCTGGGCGCCCAGGCCTTTCTTGGCCCCCAGCTGGGAGCGGGAGAGAGGACAACAGGACAGGTGTTGGGTGCTCAGGTCCGGCCCGTCTACAACAACGGTGCACAGCCGAGCGGCACCGGAATGGATTTTGTACGGCGGCGACGGGGCGGGTAGCGGCCCAGAACTCACCCCCTTCTTAGCCGCCATGGGCTTTTTCTTTCCGATGATGGACGGTTTGACGTCTGCGGCACAACAAAGACCACGACATGCCAATCAATTCAATTTTGGGGCCGTCGGAAAAGCCCGACAGAATGTGATCCCGCGACACGCGGTCACCAGTCACCCTCATTCATCAAAAAACAAGCAGCGAAACGAGCCAGGAATGAGGCCAAATGCAGCAAGACGGTTTACACGCGATCAATTATTGATTAACAACAACACGACGGCGGGTTAAAAGGCAAGTAAGCCAAAGCATCACAACACTCATTTGATCAAAATCCATAATAATCACTCTTTTGTAGTAGCTTTGGTGGCAGTTCTTCACCCTTCCCACCCCCCGACCACAGTTCTTTTAAGCACACAGATTATTAGCTTGTCCCATTACAAAAACCCAGTGAGTTAGAATGAGTGAATTAGTGTTGTTACGGCATGGACATTGTTCCCCTGAGAACAGCGTGGTTCCCGGATAATACCCTTTTGAAACCCCCCCCAAAAAAAACCCCCCCACAAACAAACCAAAAGGAAATTCTCAGGGCGTATCGTTCCCCTGACTGAGCGGGCGGAGGTCACTGCTGCAGAATAACATTCTTTTGTCCTCCTCGTTTCTAAAGCGGTTTGATTCATTTCGAACAAGCCGCGTTATTTCAACGACGCAACGCCACAGTCCCATGCCGGGCTGCACCGTCAGCGGCTGTCTGGGTCTACTGGTCGGTACGAGTCGGACTCCGACTCGGTGGTCTGAGTCACGCCGGAGCCTCAGGCTGGCCTGAACCTTCTCAGACGCGACGGGCTTCCATAGTAGGACAGACCCTGAAGGTGGTTGGAACACGGTGCAAAGTATTTGATGAAATTGCACAGCAGGACTAGCACTAATCACCTGCAAAGACAATAACATGCAGGCTCTATTGTGGGTGCTGCATCCCCATTAAAAAAAAAAGGGAATAAAAAAAACGTCATTACTAAAACTCTTCTTTATGACAAGCTTACCAATATTTCTATGGCCACAACTAACTAAATGAGAGCACCACCACGGAAAGCAATGTGTGAGAATCCTGGAAGATTAAATAAATAAATAAAAACTGGCTTAAAACTGTTTAAGCCTTGAGCTTAACAATAATAATTATCATATCATTATTAATGATCAATCATAATGAATTACATCGGCGACTGAACTAAGGCCAAGTGGTTGACGCCCACGTCTTTGCTTTGCCAAAACCTTTCAGGTATGAACATGCCCCAATTGCATCCTGGAGAGCCACAACCCCCCCCTAACAAACCACAAAGTGAAGAAAAAGCTTTAGGCAGGGGAAGCATAAAACAATGCTGGAGTACGGCCAGGCAGTCAAAACAACCACCTGTTGTAATCACCTGTGAGTTTCCATGACTTGTCTGAAGACAAGCACATGGATTCCTCTAGAGGCGAAATGGACACGTGTTCACATTATTGTTTGTACAGCAGCAAAAGGTGCGTCTACAACAAACTTTAAATTTGAATGCCATGTAAACACTTTTAAATGCCAACATCAACAAGGTGTGGTGATGAGACCAGCAGACTCACCGATGGCAGCGTTGGGGGGTGAACTCAGTCCATCGATGCTTGGGCCCTCTTCTAGTTCTACACGGATGCGGATCAAATTAAATGACACGTTAAACACGAAAGACCACTTGATGTGGACGTGTTCCACCGCCCCAGGAAGCTTGCAATGTCATCATGATGTGGTTCCCCTGCATCCCATCCATTTGCAGTCAAATCCACACAACTTAAATAGGTCCTATATGTTCTAAATATGTACCATGTTTGTTCATTATTGTATTACATTGACATGCTAATCCTAATACGAACGTTTATTGGACTCCTGGTTCTTGGCCATTGTGTCCATGAGCTGGGGAGCGACAGTGGCTCCATTTTGCTCTGAAAGGGATGGGACTGCCATGCACCAGTCGTTTGCAGCCTGAAGACAAGAAACAAAAAAATGGAAAAAGAAAGGTTAAATTTGCAAGAAAGTCTTCTCCTGGGTTTTAAGACTTTAAGTCTTTAGTTTAGACGTAATATCAAAGGATACACCCAAGGGCTGCACAATCAAGTGCATATATTATCTACAAAATGCTGCAAATGTCGCAATGAACACTTCTTTTGGCCCAAAAAAGTAAAAGAAAATACAAACTAATACATTTATATGACTTAATTCACCCATTACATTAAAATCTAATTAGAATCCCTTACAATTCTGCAATAAGCACTCTAACAAATAACAGGCATTGCCCTTAATAAAGTGTGCTTGAATCTTGCGAGGCCTGATTTGATGTTTAACATTATTTTTAGTTTTTATCAACCATAATCAGCTGAAAGTAAAATATTCTACTGCGGTGCTTTGAGCATATTGTTTTTGTGTTGTCAAGGAAACATCTGGTCAACACTTCCATTGGACCGCTGTTGTCCATGGACTTGGAGTGTATTGAAAACTTGATTGTGACGAAAAGGCTGTAGGAGTGTGCCGACACTTCTGCCTTGTCACAATGTCCGATCAATGCACTACACATACAACATTACAAAAAACTACAAATACAAAAAAAAACAACCAAAAAACCAACCAGATGTTTCCTTGACAATTTCAATATTCCCATTCTGTACTTGCTATGGTATAATGTGATTGAAATGATTACACGGTTTGATGAATACTCGATTCTGATTGGTCAATCGCGTCATTCAGCAGCCTATCATATCCGTATAAAAGACCTCTTCTATCCGTCACTATGGATGCCACTTCCAACCGTCGAATCCAAAATATAATTATTTTATTGCTGCCGCTAAAAACGATAGATATGAAAGATAAACATAATAATTCACAGCAAGGGGGTCGCTATCGCAAAATATAACCCCTTAGAGGTCTCCAGAACCCCCTGACCCTTCGGGTCGGGGGTCATGCATCACCCTGCGTCACCATAGTGATGCACGTACGTTGTGCAAGGGACGATGCACGAACGACTTTAATGCAACTCAAACATAACATTACTTGACTTAACAAATATAACTTGCGTTAACGGACACCCTCGGCATGTCATGGACCAGTCAGGGCCGAGTATTGGACAACGCTGAAATAACATGGCCATGCATGCTCGGCGAGTCAGAACGCAGAGCCCACTTCAGCCGCCTTCTCTGGTGCCAATGTCAACGAACCTGCGTGTGCTCTGCAAAGAAGTCTTCAGCCTTCTTCTCGGCGGGGACACTTGCCACCACTCCCCCAGACGTGTCGATCCATAACTGGGTAATAAGACAAGGTTTGTTAAGACGAGGTTTGTGAGTGGGGGAAATGACCACATCACTGTTGCGTGTCACTGTGCTCGCGTCCATTTGCGGGACAAAAACAAGCATTGACACCTGAAATTCTCCGATGCAATCATATAATAATAATTAAAAAAAGGAATGTGGTGCGGCCACTTCGACCAGACATTTGCCAGTAAGTGACGACAAAGGAAATTCCACAAGCGATCATTAAATGACAATGCAAATTAAACAGACAAACAAGTAATCAAGTCCTACACGGGATTACGTATTACGTATTCCCAAGATTACATTAGCCAATTTGCTCATGCTTTGTGCTTTTTTACGGCACATATCTTGCAGCACTGCCAGAACCGCGGCACGCCACACAGCAACATTTCATTACTTTGAACCCACACCCGGGACCTGAAGACCAATCTTCCCACACGCTTCATGGGTTCAGTATGATGGGGCGTGGTCATCATCAGAGATGAAGGAAACAACGACAAGTCAAAAATGCTGGCGTCTCCAACAACAATGCTACCGTCAGTATGTTGTCCTTCATGATGAAACGCCAAGTTGGCACCTATTGTACCTTCAATCCCTCACACATTGACGAGGCCTACCGAACCCATAACAGTAATCAATAAATTGACTGGGGACTATTGGTCTAAACAAAACTAACAAAAAGACATACATCTGCTCCGTATTTGGCCAACGCAGAGTTGGCTTGCTGTCGAATCTTCTCCCGGTACATCTGGGCGGCCCGGCTGTTGTACTTGGCATTGGTGTCATTTGTGGTGCACCCGTGTTGCCGAAAGAAGGCAGTCTGTGAAGGAAGAGCGAAGGGGAAACTGTATTTAGGGCTGTTTTTCTTTTTATATTCATTGACCTGGACTGGCCCAGGTCAGGTTCAGCCCAGTCCAGGTGCCTGTAGTTATTTCTTGCACCTCAGTGTGGTGATCACTTCCTTATGAAGATTAATGTTTTTTGTTCACCTGGGATTCCTTAAAATTATTGGAACACTTTTCAAATTCTAGAGCAGTGCTCTGACCCCTGCTGTCCAGTGCGAGAACCAGCAAATCCAACAGAGGCAGACTTCAAGAGGAACTGCTTGTAAAATAACAACTGTTAAATGTTTCTAGGGTTTGCCCCGAGTTTCTGTGTTTCCGGAATCATTAATTTAATAATGATTGTATCATGTCCAAAAAATACCAAGCACTTAATTACGAGTAATTACAGGGGATTGCAATTCTGTTTCCTCATACTCCAAATGTGCAGTCACATTTTAACACACAACACAACACTATAGATGGAACAGGTAGCAATGTTTTTTCCTTTCAAAGCTATCCATCACCATTTTGTATTTTGTTAAAATACAAATGTCTTTGTACAAATGCAAATGAAAAACGATCAGTTGATGAAAGCACAATTCTTCAGTGGTTTCTGCCAGCTCAGAATAAGGCATGTGCACAGTGACTTTCACATAAAAAGAAATAAATACAAATTCATTAACTATTCGAAGATAAACCAAATGGTTAGCCTAAGCCTGAATAGTAAAAATAATAAGAATTACATTTACATTTAGCAGACGCTTTTATCCAAAGAGATTTGTCGGAACACAAAAAGTACATTTGTCAGAATTAGAATGTATGTTAGCAATGTCTACTTTACAGTAACAGATGGTTACTTTGTACACTGTAGTTTGTCAACTTTGGCTCTTCAAAACAATTACTGCTTAGCTGGCAAGGGCAGGCAACTTACCGCATTGGCATTGCCTCCAACCTGCATACATCTTAGCTGAAACCAGTTCCAGTTTGAATCCAACTCGGTAGATCTAAAAAGGAGTACATGGTAAGGTAGCCTAGGATAAATATGACGGTATTTCTCAGGTTTTGAATGGTATTTTAATCACTGTATCAGTTATTTTGTATCGTAAAGAGTAGCCTGTCCTGTCCCTTTATGAAAATAGTTATATTTAGAATAGAAATACTTTATTGATCCCAAGCTGGGAAATTACAGATAATATGATAATATGATAAATAAATTGTATGTATCCCTATCAACAGAGACATGGGAGAGTATTGTTTTGCAAAAAAAAAAATAAATAAAATATTGTGAAATAAACAATATACAACAAAACTAAAATAGCAGCTTGACAATACGATAACAGTGTAATAATTGTTCTAATAATTTTACACACAGCCAAACAGCACTACCAGATTTACAGCAAAAGGAAGCCGGGTGTTGAATACTAGTAAATCATAACAAACAGTGGCAACCTGTATCATCCTTGGTAATAAATGTTTGACAACATCTATGATCTATGACCACAAGCAATCTACATTGACTGCGTAGCATAACTCATAAAATGAATTATAAAAAAAAAAAAACAATGGTTCACAAATAACAGGGAAAATATTGTGCCCTAGTGTTTCTTTGAGAGGATCGGTTCAATGTCAGATTTATTAGTATGGTTTCAAAGCAAGCCGCACCATTGCTCTTTTATGTCTCATGATTATTTGTGTGGTTGCAAAGCAAGCCAGACTATTGTTATTTTGTGTCTTATTATTTTTCTACCATTTGCAGAATGACGTCCTCCTACATTCTTTGAGGAATCAACACAAAACCAAACCAAACCAATGCAGCCTGTGTTGAAGCCTGTAGTGTGCTAACAGCTAATCGTGCAGGCCTAGATCTTTATTGGATCCACACATGAAATTGCCAATCTTCTCGTCTGGCTGTGTGTTAGACGAACAAAGACTATTTTCCAACAGTGAGCATGTTCATAAGGGCTAAATTAAATACCCTACAAGGGATGTAGTTCTGTAATCTCTGGCGTCCAAATATGTTAGTATTTTCCATCATCATTGTATACCATCATTTTTTTATTCGAAAAATGAGCAGCCTTATTCAGAGTGGCCATATCTGAGCAAAACAATGTGCCAATGGTTATTTTATCAATTCGAATGTACGTTTCGGAGTATATTGACTGGAAGGTACCTGATGAAACTGAGGTGCACTCCCAGGGAACGGTGGATGCCAGAGCAGTCGATGCATAAGAACACTCCATAGGGAATACTGGCCCAGCTTGGGTTTTTTGCTGCACAGTCAAAACATGCCTGTGAAGAGAGGAAACAGGTGGCATATATTTGGGAAGACAATGGGCGATTAAGATACGAATTGATCTAGATATATATTTCACCTTATGAGTTCAATAAAGCCAGCTACCGTTAGCCTGCTGGCTACATAACGTTATAGTCCCACATCACACTACACAAACTGAAGCGTAACGTTACCGCAGGGAAAGTGCCTTGTCTTTTCCATAATTAACGTTACCTGACCATAATTGACTCGAATCGAATCGGTCGATTCATTGTGAATCTTGACTCAACGATGACATACGTGGCCTTCGTGTGTGACTGACTCATACCAGTAGATTAGGCCGGCAGAAACGTCCCAGTCCGGGCCTATGATATAGCTAGCCAGTAGAAACAAGCTAGCTTCAAACTGGCATTTTATAGCCAGCCAATACGATATCAATCAGGGTTAACAGACACCACATCAGAAAATTAGGACGCACGCCAAACAAGTGAAATAGATTTGTGTTACCTTGTTCGTGGGAATAGATCTTAATCGTTTAAAAATGCTAAGGATTTCGGTCTTATTTGGTTCAGTAGCCATCTTGCCAAATAGACAAGTTCTACTCTCTCTGACGTAACTACGGGTCGCGTTAAGGCTACAAAATAACCGCAGTATGACCGTGAATGTATTTCCGTTGTATGCAGTCAACTTTCCAATTTATGATTGACGTTCAAGTACTTTGTTAAGCAATAAAATGTTACCGTCACAAATGTTCTGCTCAATATCAATTATTGCATGTACAAAAATAGATATAGAACTACACATTCAAACAAATCACAGCAAGGCAATAAAATATGAACATTTGAAACATAGACAAATATACATAGAGAAAACAAATAGCCTACATACAAAATATAATGAGTAACACATCAATTCAGTGGCTCAAAACGTCGGAAATTGCAAATAAAATGATTATTATTAAGATATGAAAATTATATATTGAGTAGCATGCAGTGTCAGGTGAGTATGATGAAGAGTGCAAGTCCACGCTTAAGTGATCCCCTCCTCCCCTATTTAGAGTATTTCTCCATCAGCGCACAGCAACGCACAAACACGCGCGCGCGCACACACACACACACACACACACACACACACACACACACACACACACACACACACACACACACACACACACACACACACACACACACACACACACACACACACACACACACACACTCCACTCACGCCTCCTCATCTTTGGGAAACACCTGAAGACCCACCTCTTTAGGCAAAATTTCCCAAACCGGCGGATTAGGGATTGCGGAACACACTTTACTGAGCCGTACCATTAGATTGTTATTTATTCATTCTAAAGCATTTTGTTATCTCATCTTGCATTACACAAATACAAAACAAAAAAATCTGGATTCTGGTTTTTCCTGTTCAGTGGTTTTGAAAGTACCGCCCTTCAATCCTTCTAGTGAGTGAGTAGTGATTCGAATGTGTAGTGTTGAGAGCACAATGGCGAAAAGGGCTATTTTAATATTTCTGCCTACATTATTGGGCATTGCTTTAACTCAGGATATCTTTTATGGAGAAAGTTTAAGTTTGATGTCTCCACAAAAGAAGAAGGATGGAACTGTTCAGGTAAGATTTGGCATCAGTTTTTTTTCATATCCTAACGTCAAAGCAAAAGAGAAATATTTTTTGACATTCAACAAATCATATTCAACAATACAAATGGCTATCTATATATGTATAACTGGAGTTACAATAACATAGATACGCTTATATAAATATTATAACATATATATATATATATATATGATGGGTGATGGGTGTTTGCAGGTGAATTTCTTCTATCGAGAGAATGGCAGAGGTAGCTGCAACAAAGACCAGCTCTCCTACAGGTGTGAGAGTGGGTATTGTAGTAATATTGAGGACTCCAAGCCTGTGCAAACAGACAGTGGCAGTTCTGGTGAGGAAAAGTGGTGCCAGTCAGAAGGACAGGCCAGAGTTGCCACCCTCAACAATCAGTCCCTTGTCTTAAGGTAAGCCAATGTCGATGTCTTTCAGTACTTTGTTCGGCTTGTGTGTGAGTTTCAGTTGCAAATTTATTTTTCCAACATGATAATTATTGAAGAAAACATAATTCATAAGGAACTCTAGCACACTTAATAATACATATTGTACAACGTATTGTTGTAGCTAATCGATTAACACATCAAAGAAAATAGCCAAGACTGCTTATTGATCGTCATTGATTTAGCACAATGATGATAATGATGAAGATGATGTTATTATTGATTATTGATGTTATTATTATGAATGTTATTATTATATTGGTCTATCTTTATTTTGTCTCAAATTGCTCTTTGGAATTTGAGGTCAACTGGGACATCAACGTTACTACTTTAGCACATATCATGATGTCTTATATATGGTGTGTTACTGCTCCTGGTTGTTTTAGAGACACAGGTTGCTGCTGGCCAGCTAATGTTAATGGAAAAACAAACTGGACAGCAGGGGCACAGTTGGACCTGGGACGTCGATCAGACACACACACCTACAACAAATGTCCCGTCACTGCGACCGTGGCCTCCCTACGGTAAAACATGTTGTTAGTTGTCACATAAAGAGTCGACCCGTTGTAAAACAAAAACCTTAAATTGATTTGCCATAACGAATGGCTTCTGATTTATAGCATAGGATGTATAAAAGAAGCAAACAATTACAGATTGAAGCTTCAATTCCTCATCTGTACCGTAATGATATTTCTTACGCTAAACTAATTGAAAAATGTTATTTTCTGAAAATGTATTGATCATCCAAAAAAGATCCTTAAGAACGCCCTCCCCGACAGGTTTCCTGTCCTGATGTGTGTGTATGTATGCACTCTACAGGGTACCTCAGGACTGCTTCAAAAAGCTTCGACTTCTGGCCCATGATCCGGACGGAGACCACGTGCGATGCCTTTTTGCATCAAAAAGTGGGAATGCAAACGTCACTCTGGATGAGGTAATCTAATTAGAAAAACAAACTGATACCCCTCACCAAACAACCAACAAGCTTTAGGGTTGGAATGAATGGTCTTGAATGGCATCAATTGGATTCATTTGCTCCTTCGTCCTCACCTAGAATGAGTGCACAATCAAAGCTACGGGCCTGCTAAACGTCGGGCTCCACGTGTTTGAGCTGGTGCTCGAGGACCACCCCAAGGCAGACGTCAAGCTGTCCTATGACGATGGATCCTCCTCTGAAAGAAAGGCATTCAACATCCACTCTGACGTCCACTCAACCCCTTTCAGCCAAATATACCTACAATTTACACTGCAGGGTAAGACACTTCCAAACAGCACGCCGATGTCTGGGTTCACGTCCTCTAAAACTAATTTGAAGTGTGTTTATGAAGCCATTTGGATGACCATATTCCTTAAAGGTGCTCTAGGTGAGATTTCAGAGTTGTAAAGAGAGAGCTGAAAAAAGCAGGGGAACGTGAAGGAAGACATAATGGGAAAGTGTGCATTTCACACACCTGTGATTGACAAGCAAGATACATTATCTCAACCAATAGGTGCAGAGATGCCCTGATAGGTCGGAAATGACCCGGGAGATGTCTAAAATCTAAACCGGCTCATACACATAAAAAATCAAAAACATATATTCTCACAGTGCGTTTCACTCACCAACAGTTGATAGATGATTAGGACATTTGTAACAAATGACACCTAAATAATAGCTCTTAAATCTCACGTGCAGTATCTTTAAGACAGAGTTCTCAGTTGTGATTCATTGTAGAGTAGCAATGACCTGATAACCCATCGTCTCTTGGTTTCAGTCCTACACCCTTTGCACTCCTGCTTGCCCGGTCAGTTGGTCCCCCAGTTTCTGTTGCCAACAGCCTCCCATGGCGATATCCTCCAGGCTTCTGTTGGTGAAAAATTCCGGCTTCATATCCATGCCAAGGCCAGCGAGAACAAGTACATTACTCACTCAACACTGGGAATGAAAAGTCACTTGAGTTCCTTTGTACCTGGTCATAATTGTGTCTTGATTGTTTACTTTGTATACACAATTAAAAGAAAACTGCATAGGATTGATATATATATATATATATCATCTAAATAATAAGAATATATTATTATTATTATTATTGTTATAATTATTATTATTATTATTATTATTATTATTATTATTATTATTATTATTATTATTATCATTATTGTTATTATTTATTAATTATTATTTTTATTATTATTAATTGTTTGTCTTCGTTTTGCCATCGCTTCTGAAGGATTTTGGACTTCCAGATCGGTGGCCCTCATGACATGACCAAGGAGTTGACCAGCGGTACATCAGGGAATGTGTCAGCCATTTTGAACTGGACACCGGCTCTCAGTGACCTCTACAGGCTTGTACCAGTTTGCTTCACGGCTGAGACACCTGAAAGGTGTGTCTGTTTGTTTCTATTGTACAGGAAATCTAGGTAATTGGCTTCAAATGAAATGCTATTGTGTCTTGTGCATCATTGTATTATGTATCTTGTTAATCATTGAGAATGTTATGAATATTTTCTTATATCCTTCAGCATTCAATCAGAAATGAGGTGTGTCACTGTCATGGTGACCAGATCATTAGCCTCTGAAGGTATGCAGAATACTTTAAGCTTACCACAATAGTGCTTAATTACTCCTTAAACTTAAGCTGTTATTACAATTAAACAAGGATGAATCATATTGCCAAAGTAGTAATGTTTAATTAAAGTATGATTTGGTTTGTTGGAGGTGTGTTGTTGTTCAAAGGTGTTGTGCTTGAATTGGTGCTCATGCAGGTAAAGCTATTGTGGAATGCTCAGCGACACAGATGACTGTTTCCCTTGAAAAGGATTCCACGAGTGGCATCGACAAGAACTGGCTGAAGATGGATGACCCCTCTTGTTCTATGACCTCCAATGACACACACATCATGGCCACCATGTCCTTCAACACCTGTGGCACAAAACTTGAGGTATGGTTCAAAATAAACAGTGAAAAGGCTATTAAAGTAGGATTTTATACTGATATTCAAAGAGAAAATAACTTTGATTAACTTTGACTTTGAACATTTGATTTGTTTGAATGTTATTGTTCTTGATTGTTGCTACTTCATTTGCCATATCAGTCAAGATACCAAAGATAATATTTTATAATATTTATATACTATAATATACTTATAATATTTTTATATATATAAAAATATTATAAGTCGGTGTAGTATGAAACGTATACAGCGCACACTACTCAGCTGTGTCGTATACATCAACAAACCTACTTCGGTTTTGTTCCCAATGTGTGTCTTCTTTAGGACACTGGCAACTTCCTCATCTTCAAGAATGAGATCAACTCCTTTGAGCTGCCCAACACTGTCATTACCCGCAGAAGGAAGGTGAAGATAGGCTTCTCTTGCCACTTCCCGAAGACCATCAGCGTCTCTGGCAGTTACCAGCTCTACAATACAGACTACGTCTTTACCGAGTCGAGTTTTGGCAGCTTTGGGTACACCTTCGGGATCTTCAATGACTCCAGCTTTGCTCACAGCTATGCAACAGATGAATACCCAATAGAGGTAAAGCTGATGGACAAGGTTTTCATGGGAATCCGGGCTGTGTCTGATCTACCAAACATCACGCTGTTTGTGGAGTCCTGCAAAGCCACTCCCGATGACAACCCTGAGAACAGCATCTTCTATTACCTAATCCGAAACGGGTAAACCACCAGTTTTTCGTTAGACCGATTGAATTTCCTCAAGCAAAAGCCTATTGTTTGTCTTAAGCCCATGTATTTGAATAAAGGTGTGTGACGGATGAGACTTTTGAAGTCCATGCCTCAAATTCAACATCCTTCAACTTTGAGCTCCAGACCTTCAAATTTGTTGGAGAGTTTGATCAGGTAAACTGAGTCATTTATTTTCTGTATATTTTGCCTCTTTAAAAAAATCATACATTTTCCAAGCCACAACGGCGACACACCACAGCACATGTGTGTGACTTCTGCCAACTGCAGGTGTACATTACCTGCTCCGTGATCCTGTGTGAGACTGGGGATCCCGCGTCCCGATGTGCCCTGGGCTGTGTTAACAAAGCTCCCGCAAGACGCAAGAGAGCCCTTTCTAAAGAGACAGCCAGCCACTCCATCGCCTCAGGACCCCTGAAGCTGCTCAGAGAAGGTGATGGAGGTTGCTACTGAATGGAGGACATCAGAGCATAAGGGCTGGTGCCGGACCATATGTGCTATCTGTCCGTCACACATCCAAACTCAAACCCACACTAACGGCCCTTTCCCCTCGATCAACCCTGGGATTATTTTTCTTACCCTAAAAAGTCCACTCGTCATTTTGCTCAAAAGAGATGGTTTTCTCTGTTCTTTGCCTTTCAGTGAATTCCCCAGACTCCCGGGCAGACGTTGGAGCCGGCGGCTTCAGGGCACTGCTTGGCTCGAACTCAAGCAGTGCCGTCCTCGGCACCTTATTCACTTTGGCGGTTCTGGTGTTGGCGTGTGTCATCGTCGCCTACGTACGGAAGTCAAAAGCCGAGGACAGACAAACTCTGATCACAGAGTGTGAAGGCTGAGGATACCCAGGTGCAGAGAAGTGCTGTAACACAAGCCATATCTACAATTGCTGTACTATATCTACCCACACAGCATTTTTCTACATTTATAATGGCAGTAATCATGCTTACTTTCTTACAAAGAGAGTTGATTGGTTTTCAACTATCACTGATGAGTAAATGGGAATGAGATTGCATCTTGCATGTCCAGGTGGACACCTTGAAAGCCTCGTGGTCTACCTTGTGACATCCTGTCAGTTGGAGGGTTGGACAAATACATTGCGCAGGCAATACTTTTCTTCACAGTGTCACAAAGCACAATTCCATTATGAAATTACTAACTGTACACGTCTTGGTTTGATATTAAAAAAACTTGCATTCAATGTACGACTTTGTGTCTTTCATTGTTGTTTTTTTTAGAAACAATTACAAAATATTTCTTCATTGGAATAGAGTCGATGAGACAAGTTTTAATAGTTCAATATAAGCAATACATCATATGGGAAACAAAATGGGTGCAAAATTACTATGGCGATGGTGATGACGTAGATTTTTTAAAATATTTTTCTATATTGAATATATTAATATAGAGATTCATTCGGGTTGGTTTATGTACTTGTATATTTGGAGGCAAATATAACATTTTTGAATTTTAATTCAGTCTCGTTAAAATCCTGGCTAGATGCTTAAAATAAAGTTTTATAACTTAAATGAACAAATCAGCAGGTGAAGATAACGCACGCCTGTATCCGTTTCTCAGTGACTTTCACAGCCAACACACCGGTGTTGATCACCCTCTGTATGCCTGTTGGCACGGCCAAGCTCTGTCATGTGTGCCAATCAAACTTTTTTCAGTGTATGTTGTTCAACTAGTGGAACTGGGTAGATTCCAAGGTGTTATTTCACAGGCACGCACGCACACTCCTTCTGGTTACAGCCACAGCCCCAGCCACAGTGTGTGACATTGTGCTGCCGTAGTACTTAGCTCAAACTTTCTAAAGACCCTGCAAGCGTGCACACTAAAGGCGCTGCAAATAACACGGTGAAAGTAAACCACTACACCAGCATGGTGGTTAGTACAAGGAAGCCCACAACCCTGAAGGGACTCTTAAATGCTCCACCTGGTCCACCTGTGTGCGTTGAATCGGCCATATTGACCCATTTACTGAATGAGGCTATACAATGTTTTGTACTTGTAGTTGTAATGTTGAGGACTGCAGAGTCACTCCCCATATTTTGAAAGAGACTCAAGACCCACTTGTTCAGAGTTCACCTGAACCCTGCATAACCCTACCCTCATAAAAGGGTAAAGGGGGCATTTAGCAGACGCTTTTCTCCAAAGCAACTTACAGTCAGTACATCTGCGAGGGTTCGATATGTGGACAGTTGGAGGAGGGGGATCAAGGGGATTGAACTGCCGACCCTGCGGTTAGTGGACGACCCGCTTTGTCCACCCGCTCTACCCACTCTACCCACTAAACTACTGCCACCCCCTCATGCTCTTATTTGTTGTACGTCTTAAACTTTAATCAGTCTTTGTAACTTGGCACTCTAATTGCTCTTTGTCACTTGGCACTCTAATTGCTCTTTGTCACTTGGCAATCTAATTGCTCTTTGTAACTTGGCACTTAGTCAGAGATGTTGTATACTAGCAATGGTTAACCTAGCAATTGAATTACTTGAAACTTGTTCTGGTGACTTTCTTACTGTATTAGCAGCAATGAAATGTTTCACCTTTTTATGACAAATGCACTCATTGTAAGATGCTTTGGATAAAAGCGTCTGCTAAATGCCCTAAATGTAAATGTAAATGTAATGTTGAGTCTTTCCTACCATGCCCCATGGTCTCATCACACCTGTGAAGGCTGAGACGCCGACGGACCTCAGACCTGCTGTTTTATTCGCTCTGCCATGCAGATACTTTTATATGTTTGCGTTCTCATTACAATACTCACTACTTTAGATTCATATTTAATATCTGATCGCAGACGAGCTCAAATCAGGGTAAATGGGGCGTTTCACATTCTTCGGCTTCTTATCCGTTTCGATCAAACAGGTTGCTGGAGGCTAGTCTCTGGACGCACGCAATGTTTGTTTATGTTTATGAACAGAAGAAACACAAACTGGGTCAGTTTGTGTTGGCTCTGTGCTGTCTCCCCCCCAGAAGTTCTGCTGTCAAATAGCAAAATGTCTGCTATTATATAGCTGAACTATTATCTATCAGCTGTCTGTCTATTACAGATCAGCTGTCTGAAACCCAAAGTGGGGGTCTGAAACTGTTGGCCCCAGGGCAGTTTCTGGCCCCTCCCCTCAGGCGCACAACATGATATATAACCTAAATCGGGTCAGGTTAAGTCAATCTTTTCTCTAGTTGTTTCTCAGAATTCAAACCCCCTCATATACAACTGAAATAAATTCAAAATTCGATTTTTTTTTTACAATGTATTTCGTTTGGCCCAAACCCAAATGTCCAGCAAATGCACAGGCAGTTTTTGATGAGAAGAGAGGTTTCAAGGCTTTATTTTTGTATGGCCATAAACAACAAAGATGTCCTTCTCCAAGTCAAAAAGGAACTTGGATGAGGAACACACAACAGAGGTGCACTTTATTGTGGAGTTCAATGGAAATTCTACCTGCCTGATAAGCAAGGAGAAAGTTGCCGTCCTAAAAGGAATATAATCTCAAGCGTCATCACTCAACCAAACATCGAGAACAGTATGAGGTAGACGAGGTCAAAACAAGCCACACAGCTATAGAGAAAATGATTTGATGACATCAGTTCTTCAGGGGTGGCAGTAGCTCAGTGGGTAGAGCGGGTGGACAGAGCAGGTCGTTCACTAACCGTAGGGTTGGCGGTTTGATCCCCATCCTCCAACTGTCTACATGTCGAACCCCTCAAATATACGGATTGTATGTCGCTTTGGACAAAAGCGTCTGCTAAATGCCCCTTTATCAGTTCCAGGAGTTTACAGCACCACGAGTTCCTTCTTTTTAGAAGAAACGGAGTCAACATATGGTGATTATTATTATTAAACTGGCTCAGCAAGGGACATCTCCTGGCAAGATCATATTGGGTTAAGAGCAGAGGAAGAGATTAGTTGAAGATGGCAGAATGGATGTTTTTGAATTTGATGATCCAAACTGGGTTTTACATTCCTAGTGGAGCTGAACATCTTTGGTGAACCTGATGCTCCAGGGCACATGTCAGCTCTTCACTGAAACCTTTTCCACGAAACTGGGATTGTGGAAACTCAGCTTTCTGCAAAAAAACCCTTTAGTTATTTAATAGCATACATATCTCTTGAGGAGGGAGGGGATCATACTGTGGTGGATCTGTGGTGGTTTGGATTCTCGGGCAATCACTATATTAAATAACATACAAATAACTTACTAAATTGTTGTTCTCCTAAAAAGGTTTCAGTTTCATTGTTTCACGACAACAAAATGTAAAATCATTCTGACGCTGTTTTCTTCATAGTTCTGATTCCATTACTACATATGATCAGACTTGTTGGACTGGAAAAGCTTAGTACAGTCACATGTTTTCTTTTTATCTTGAATACACGAACACAAAAGAAAAAGTAGAAAGATCTACACATAAAGAGCCCCACCCTGTAAAGGGCAACATATGAATCTGCAGATCTGTCTAAGTTTCGTTTTAGTGTTTGAGTTTAAAGATAGCCATCAAAGTCCCACACAAACACACAACAACAAACAGCACACGTTGCTGAGGAACCCGGTCTCATTTTTGTGAATCTATTCAACATGATTGTCCAACAGTTGCTGCTACACAACAAAATTGAAACCAATGCATTTTGAATGACCGTGTTTCTTCATGCTGGACTGAACGTCACATCGCGATGCACAACTTACCAACCAATGCATTTCAATTTGGAGACTGTTTTGCTCTTAGTATCGTAAAATGAATCTGGAATGAGGTGGGGTGGGCGAGAATACGGATATAGTGTCATACACTCAGTATGAATTTCATTCATGGACACAATTTCATGTCCCTATGATGATGTCCCTATGACCACAATAAAGACTGCATGGCCTAATAATATTAGAACTATATCATTATATATATTTAGAATCATAATGATTATATTGTAATAAGACAATGAGATGATCTATAGTTGTGGGCGTGAGAATCTCCCCGAATAAGATGCGTGCAAATTCACTTTGTGCACAGGCCATAAACCACGCCCACTTCCACTTAACCTTAACCATAACCATAACTGTACACATACATCTAGTCTAACTGTATACAAATGTCGGGGTTTATTCATGATCGATATGCACAATATTGATCTCATGGACAAAATATTGTGAACAAGCCCCCGAAATGATTGATTCTTGGTTTCTTCCTTGATTGGAACCTAATGCTGTGACAAGGTGCGTTGATGTATACAATGTAAGAGTTAATTTATGTATACAGTTAATATATAGGCTAGTATTGGTAAGACTTTGTCTTTGTTGCTGGACCACAACTTGGTGGCCACAACTGTATATTGTGTCATTGTCTCATTGCACGCTACATAATATAATTATAAATATATAATAAATATATAAATATATAATTCTATATTAAGGATAATTAGACCAGGCAGACTTTATTTTCTTGTCGTAATAAAGGCATCGTTTCTCTTTATATTGATAGAACTCATATAACAACATCATACTTCGACCCTTGACAGTCCACTGAAATTGTATTTATGAATGAAATTCGTACTGATGACAATGTGTCCTTATTCTCAGCCACCACACCTTGAATTTTATAGACTCTGATATTTTTGTTACTATGAGTCAAATAGAAATGCATGGGTTGGTAAGTTGTGGATTGTGTGGATGGGGCATAAAAACGCCAGATGAACCAAATCAACATGCAATACATACCCAAAACACAAACAACAGCCCAGCCACAAGCAGAGCTATTAGCTCCTTTTACACAGCCTGTTCAGGCTGCGGTCTGGCCAAAAGCACCCAAACACACCACCATTATTGTTTAGAAACAACAGGTATGTTGTTCGTCAAAGAGAGAGTTGCATCATTGGGGGTTGAAAAAGCTTGATGGTCATGTGCGTCACGTACCTTAAATCGTTCCAAGTGGGTTTGTAAACCCTTTAAAATGTTCCAAAAGCTTTTACCTTTTGTACTTGTAAAGAGCTTTGATGCAGTCTATGTATAGGTTCTGCCAATAAGAAAACCGGTTCAGCCTGCGTTGTGGGTAGTAGGTTTAGAGCAGGCTAAGGGGTAACATGCTGTTATCTTGAATTAATTTACTGACAATCCACTGATTCTACTGGATTGCAATCCAAACAACTCATCCTCATTAAACCCTCCAAAAGTAAAATTGGCCAACTCACTATATGCCACATAATAGGTTTAGAAGATACTAGTAGGGTGCAGGTTGAGAAGTTAATATTGTGCAGGTTTAACTATGAAATTAAAACTTTCTTTCCCCACTTTTCCTTTTTCACATGGCGTAAAGCAACACACACCAACCCACAAACGCAACCATGATGTGCCACAATAGTCAAACCAGATCTTAAAACACTTAAACCCAAACAACAAAGACACCAGAAACCAGAACCAAAAGTAAGAGAGCCCCATCAATGGACCGGCCTTGCTTTTCCCGCAACAATGCATCGCACAATTGTTTTATCGTAACTAAACTGAAAAACCAGTTTTCAGCTATTGAGGGGGAAGGTGCAGTGGACATCCCATTTCCACCAGACTTCACAAACAGATTAGTCTCATATAGTATCAGGTGGGTGGGGTGTATTATCAACTGATGCTGTAAGTATAAGAGCAAATCCTGTACCCTGGAGGAGAGACGGGATTGAGGCACCATGGCTTCCTACCTTGCAGTCTCGATCCAGTTGTTCCTGCTGATCTCAGCTGCGTCTGCATCACACTTCTTTGGAGGCTCTGCGAGATTTGTTCCCAAAGAAACAAGCCCAGATGGGGTCCTTCAGGTAACAATTCTCAAGCAACATAATCATTGAATGAAAGAAATATTTTTTTATGTATAGATACTGTGTGTGTGTGTGTGTGTGTGTGTTTTTAAAATGATGTTCTGTGTATCCATACAATGATTTAACTAACATTGGTCTTAAATAAATAAACTAAATAATGGTGTTTCTCGTGGAGAGACAAGAAGCCTAGGATCAATCACGAAAAACTCACCCACTCGTCGAGCGGGAGAGGACAATCAGGCTTACCAGACATACACATGTACTGTATATCATGTATCAGTACCTTTGTATTGGGCCTATATACTGTGGTATAATCAATTATTTAAGCATCTCGGACAGAGTAAGGGAGGCAGACATGTAATGAACCTAGAGGAGTGCGGTGTGTGGCCTGTGTGGTATGTTGTGCCTGCCTGACTTCCATTCAAAAACCTCAATACAAAAGGAAAAGAACATGAGTGCACTACTCACCGCAGCACACTGGGATTTGGAAATCAGCACCATTCTTATGCAGTTTAAAATAATAGAGAGTTAGAGCACACATTACACCATATACATTAACTAAATATGATAAGACGCAGTAAATATGATTAGACAACTCTGTAGTTGTGTTTCCCCGGGTAATTGGAGTAGTGATAATAATGATTAATAATAAATGAACACATATCGAATATACCTGATTTAAATAGACAGTGCCGTTATTTACATTTTGTGATCAATAATCGATTCTGGAAGAGACTCAAGCCTCACTTGTTCAGAGTTCACCTGAACCCTGCATAACATCCATCCTCTACCTCTACCACACACACACACATATATATATAGACAGATATATGTATATTTCATACATACATGCCGTCATGCCAGGCGTGACAACTCTCCAGGCCTACACACACACAAACTCATAGAGATATGCAACTCACCCCCTATCCCCCATCACCATGCCTTTGCCGCTTTTTACCCCCCCCCCCAGCGCGGCAGGCAGGTCTGTGACCAGCGCCGCATGGCTGCAGGACTGGATGGCCGCTTGTCGGTGCTGGGCCACCTACAACCCCCGACCCCCCTACCCTGTTGCAAGTCCTGAGTTTCATGTTGTAAAGTGTTCTTCTGTGTGCTTATGTTGCTGAGGTGTTTTTTTTTATGCCAACACACTGTGCTCCCCACAGGAACATAGTCTGAGGGGATGCTTTTTTTTCTCTCCTCCCTCTCCTCGTTACTGTATTCTGTATTTTTCCTTCATCCCTGTCTTCCTGTCCTGTCTACCCCCTTGTCATATTGTATGTTATGTTGTATATGTACGGACAGGTTGACGGTCAATTTCGCGGGTACTTGTGACCTGTGATAATAAAGGGCAATTCAATTCAATACATGTGGTGTGAAATAAATTTCTCTAAATTTATAACATTGATATATTTTTTTCAAACCAGTATCTTTTATCATTTCAGTAAGCCTGCGGTTGTCATTAAGGGTCAAGCTAAAACCCAATTAACACTAACGTGTTCTTCTCAGGTGGATCTACATTTCAGACAAACCTACCCAAGCTGCTCTATGTACTTGGATTGGACATGTTGGCGCGGTAACTGTGGCAACAGATTGACATCAGAGAATGGTGTCATCGACTATAGCAGTAATGCAGCACCCTACACAGGGCGTTGGTGTGAAACAGAAATAGTGGAGTCCAAATATTTCCTCACTGACGACCCTTTTGAAATGAGGTAATATTCTCTCACAATCAAAATAGTTTTTATTGCATATTGAGATTTTGTAGAAATAACTCAATCTAAGTGAACCTAAATTCATTATGTGATGTAGAAATGTTAACCACTCAGTAGTGGCTCAAGAGTTCTGTCATTCAGTAGGATTGTTGTTTCTATGTACTAGAAAAGCAAGCTGCTGTTGGATTTACAATGTGAATAACATGGGGTCCTGGAGACTATTCACACATGTGGACTTGAGGAGAAGATCTGACACCTGGCTGATGAACAGCTCTCCAAATAGTGTTGTTCTTCCTTTCCTGAGGTATGTCTTTGCCATGACCTGAACTGTGGGCCATTGCACATCAGTCGAATGAACTCTTGAACTTTTTTGGAAATAAGGTTATATTTCAAATGGTCAAACAAGAATACATCCTTTTTTTTCAATGCGCCCAGCGTTTGATTCAACCAAGTTAGCATTTGACCGAGTTTGCAAAAAAATATAAATGGAAGCAGATGAGCTACATTAGCTCAGTCAGTGAAGGGAAGAGGGTAAAATATACCATTTCAGCTTCTCTAAAGGTACTTTACACTCATCAACATATAATATAAAATAAAGTAAGAAGAAATAAATGCAAATAATACTGACAACAAAATCTATTATTATTATTCCTATTGCTGTTAATTGTCATTTCTGTGTACTTAATGGTAGGGTTCCTTCAAACTGCCCAAGATCCTACTCTCTGATGACCGTTGACCCTGATGGCGATCAAGTCACTTGCAGATATGGAGTCATCCATAACAGAGAATGCGCTTCATGCAATCAGCCCATGGGTTTCTTGTTGGATGAGGTTGGTAAAAACATATCTCCATTAACATCATGTGTACTGACCTACATTTGTTTTAAGTTTTTTATCCTAATCTATCCATTTCATATCGTCAGGCCAATTGTGTCCTACACTATAGTTTCACGAAATACACAGGGGTGTATGGGTTTGAGTTGGTTGTAGAAGACTTTCCAAGAAGTGCCATCACCTTGACCGCCACAAATGGAAATCAAAACACGAGGTCTCCCGTGACTGCACTGAGAGGCAAACGTTCAGTATATGGCACAGCTACCGTATTCCCTTGGTGGTGGCCCATTACAACTGCTGGATATGCCCCACAGTCCACCACACCCACCCACCCTAACACCCCTCGGTGGTGGTGGCAGCCAACTTCAGCTCCATCAACCACCACAAGTTCACCCAGCCAACCTAACACCCCTTGGTGGTGGTGGCAGCCAACTACAGCTCCATCCACCAGCACCACCACAAGTTCAACTACCCACCCTAACACCCCTTGGTGGTGGTGGCAGCCAACTACAGCTCCATCCACCAGCACCACCACAAGTTCAACTACCCACCCTAACACCCCTTGGTGGTGGTGGCAGCCAACTACAGCTCCATCCACGACCACCACCCAACCGCCCACCCAAACAACAACATCTACAACCAGTACATCTACACAGTGGTTGACTACAACCAGAAGACCTGATCCCCTCAGTAAAGTTCCTCTGCAATTCTCCCTTCTTGGTAAGCAATTGAGTTGGCGGAGACAGTTGAAGGAATACAGTATATGATGATATGATGATAAAAAAAGAAAATTTATCTTACTGTATACGTTACACTTCGTCTGAAGCTGTACAATTTGCAAGCTTTTGTAAGCTAAAACATTTCTACTTCAACTGCAGTGGATTCAGCTGCTCCGTCCTGCACTGAAGGACTGTACTTGCCTCGGTTTGCTTCCCCAACACCCCGTCACGGAGACCGTCTGAAAGCTCAAGTAAACCATGAATTTGAAATGAGGATCAAAGCACAAGCTTCATATTCAACGTAAGGACATTTATCAGCCGACACCTTCTTACATTTCAACTTGCTCATTGAAGTCTTTCACAAAGCCTTCAAGTGGCCACCACAACTTAATGGTCTCATTATTAATTAATTTTGTTTGAATACAGAGTAGGGGATATCATCTTCAGTGGACCCCTGAACACCACCAAGCACAGGATCGCAGCGGGAGAGTTTTACATTAGATGGACCCCCACTCAAGACCACCTCAGAGACCAGATTCCAATTTGCTTCATTGCTGAAGCAGCTTATGTGTAAGTTTCTTACATTTATACATCCAACCACTATATCTATTATATTATTTGAATATGTTTGTATTAAGTAACAGAAATGTATCTGTACAGTACCAATGTTGAGCATACAATTTAAAGCGATTGTGTCGTGTTGTATTGCGCTAAAATAATTTTCAGGTATCAGAAGTATCAGTCTGAAATGCGATGTGTTGTCGTGGCTGTAGAAAATGGTGAGTATTGCAATTTTTAACATGTTTTTGACAAAAACATTGGATTTCGATATAAAAGGTAGATGATGTGAAAAGATCGAATCAATTTCAAAGCAAACATTAGCTTTGTTACGTCTACTACCTTCACCATTGACAGTTATGTTGTGAAAGAAATGTATGCCGCTGATGAGAAAAACGTGATGTGTTTAGGTTTTGGCCCCGTTGTTTCTTGATCTGTTGACATGAAGGGCATGACTGAGGTTGTGGTTGACCCCTGCTTGACATACACAAGCTCAGGGGCATAGCCAGGGGGTGGGGCCACGGCCACCATTGGTCAGAGGATGCCCCCCCCCCCCCCCCCCCCCCCCAGTCTGAGGGAAAAAAAGAAAAAAAAGAAAAAAGATCCTGAGCAGAAACAGTCTAAAGATAGCTAAAATATATGCATTATTATTTCTGTCTTATTTAGTCTTATATTTTCATTTGTCACTTACGCTACTGTCATTTGCACTAAAACATCCCTGTGTCATTCATGTTAAGGTCCCGAAGCCCCTCACATAACCATGACACATCACACAACTTCCAAGCACCCATTCAAAAAACATGGGATTATCAATAAGACATATACATTTATATAATCCATTGTTTATGGCCTGATGAGCCGCGGGAATACCGCTGCTCTGGTTACACAACTGAGTTTTACAATTGACATTTTTGACAATCAAGTGCCACCCCAAATAAAAGACTGGCCCGAGCTGCCCCCCCAGAAATAATGTCCTGGCTACGCCCGACGGGCTGCAGGTTTGAACCACAGCGATGGTTTGCACAATCTTTGAGAATGGGCAAAAGTTTGCATTACTCTGGATAATGTTGTGAATATCATGTTTAATAATGGAAATGCCTGGTCAAGAATTTGTGCAATCATTGGAAAAATAGGCACAGTAACGCGAGGGTGGGTCAGACCGAGCAAACATCTCTTTGCATCTCAATCTCAGAACGGTTTTCGATTTGCAATATGAGATTTGAAATGGGTTGCATATGCATTTTGATAGCAGACCTTTACTGTCGAGTAGGCCTACGTTTGTAATCAATATCTTCTACAAATGTCCACACTAGTTGAAGCCCAAGTGATCTGCAATGAAACATCAATGACGGTAGCGCTGGATAAGTCCTCATTCACTGGGCTCAGTGAAACTCACCTGCAGCTGAACGACCCCAGCAACACAGCCTGCAGGCTACACTCCAACGGCACTCACGTCATCGGTGTCATCCCTCTCAATGCGTGTGGTACTCAGATTGAGGTAATGCAAATCTTATGACAGGGATAATATGTGACGAGTTGTGCGGTTGTCAGAGAAGAATGCACTTTGCAGACCTGCATTCATTTCCGATAACCGCACTCCCTCATTGTCGAGTAATGTAGTGTATCACGTTAGTTTTGCAAATCAAGTGATCAGTTATTTAGTTAGAATGTCATATCGGTGGGAGTTTTTTATACTAACTGGTATTCAAGTTGCTTTTCTCAGTAGGCAATGCTGTAACGTAACAGCTTACATTTTGATGGTGGCAAGTTACTTTTGAAAGGGACACTATCTATCATTAAAATATAAGGGGGTCGATTCATATTTTGGGCAATTCTGTCAAACTAAAAACATTTAGCTTTATTGAGATTTCCAAAACAAAAAAATAAGTACAGCACATAAACATATGTACAAAATGTTTGGTTTTATATTGACAAGCTGAGAATGAGCTAAGCATGTGACTTAACAATACTTCGCAAGAGATGTTGGTCTTTAGACTATAAACTAAACCCCGATTATTGACCTCTCACACTAGAACTTTCAGCGGCCAAATGGATGTGTTAATATCCCCGGATCGGCAGATATGGTTACCATAAGTGATTTTGTTCACGTAACCATGACATGTTATAACAAGTGTTCTTGATTTGCAGGAGGACAATGATAACCTCATCTTCAAGAATGAGATCACCACCATTGAGGATGTCAGAGACATCATAACCAGAAAACATCTGCTGGAAGTTGGGTTTTTCTGCCAGTACCCAAAGCGTGGAAATGTAACCCTGGGGTTCACATTACACAGAAGTAGCAATATAGTAACTGAAAAGGGCTTTGGGACATTCACCTATAACTTTGAGTTCTATCCAGACAACCTCTTTGACAAAATGGTCGATCCGATTTTATACCCGCTGGAGTATGAAGTTGGAGATAAGATTTACATGCAGATAGAAGCCATGTCTTCAGTCAACAACACTGTGCTGTTTGTGGAGTCCTGCAGAGCTTCACCTTACGATAACCCTAATTACAAGCCAACCTACTCCATCATAGAGAACGGGTAAACTACCTGCCGACCTATTTGATCTATCTTACATTCTTTTTCATTGTTTGATGAGCTAAAAAACATCTAAAAACAACAAACTACTACTACTAGATATTCTTGATGTAAATGTAGATATTTCATTCATCATATTTTTTGTTGATTTATTTAAACTAGGTGTACAGTGGACCCCACAATGGTCATCTATTCCCCGAGTCACAATAAACAGTTTCGGTTTTCAGTCGATGCCTTCAAATTCATAGGACTACATGACCAGGTAAATCAGAACTAATTCAGCAAATGAAAGAAATAACTTCACTGCAGAGGAACAGCTCAGGTGTGGCCATGTATTGACGGTACAACTCATGATGCTTCAGGTGTACATCAGCTGTTCAGTCATTCTCTGTGAGGCTGGCAACAACACCACCAGATGCTCCAAGGGATGTGTCACATCCAACCAGCAGCATCTTCGGCGCAAGAGAGAGGCTCTGATTGAAACGGGAGTGCACTTCATTTCCCAGGGTCCTTTGCGTTTGCAAAGCACGCTGCAAAGCGAGAGCAGAGGTAATGTTGAAACTTTTAATATGTGGCAACACACTGCAAACAACAATATCACTTTTGAAACAAGTGCATATGACAAGGTGGAATATCTGTTAATGCAACTGTTGTGTTTGTGTTTGTTGTGTTTGTTTTTACTCTAGTTACCGGCCTGAATCTCAACCTGGCCTTCATCGCTGGATGTCTTCTAGCAGCGATTGCCATGATCTGTGGAGTGATGATTCACAGATTCAAGAGGGCTGCTGTTCAGTATCAGCCTTTGCCAACAACTGAGCAATAATATATGAGGGGAGATATCATACCACAATCCTACAATCCTGCAATCCGTCTTTCTAGCTTTCTTTGAGATACATGAATACAATATAAAAAATAATCCCGCTACAATATGTTATCATTAAATTAAGTTTTTAGATCATGGTGTCTATCACTTTAAACTACTGTATATGACACTTGCTCAATATTGTTGTTCTAAAATCTTGCTTCACACTACCTTACACATAATACCTTATACGCAAATGATCACTCAAAAAATGATTCTTAAGTATTTATGAATAAGGCTTGAATAAAAGAAATGTAATGTCTGTGCTCTATATGGGCCTTGATGTGGTGGAAGGGTTTGTGTTATGATTTCAAAGGATCTGTTGTCTGGAGTGATATGCTCCCATTGATTTAACACCATGTCAGTGCTGCCTCCGCCTCTGCAGTGATGCAGGCTCTTTCGGACAGTGGTAGTGACAATGGAGCTGAGCTGTAAGGCCAGCTGTGGTAATGATAAAAAGAGTCAAATCATGGAGAGTCCTTGTGTTGTAAAAGAACAGCAAGGTATATATAAATACATAAAAGATAATTGGCTATTCATTCATAAACAATGGATATGCACCATGAGCATCTTTCGGGTTCAGGTGTGGCGATGGATGGGTATGCACAGGTGAGGAAGCAGCCATCTTGGTTGTACTTTAAGAAGTGACAGGGACAGACATCTTGGGTGAGCACTGGGCAAAATGAGAAACAGTCTACATCAAGGTGAACCTGTGAAAGGAATATTTCTGAATTAGGAATCAATGAAACTGCTAAGTAGAGCTCAGGCACTCGAATGCATTGCAAACGTGATGCTGGGCAATTATTTTAGCTTGTCGTGGACATGGGGTCTTTGGAACCGAAGATGCAGCTTGAGCACTTACAGATTCAGGAACGAGCAGGTTGTTGGGGCAACAGCCACCAACCACTGGGCTGGAGTTGCTGCGAAGGAGAGTTCTCCCTATGGGCCACTACAGACAAGAACTCTCAAGCCACTGCATGTGAAATTCTGCCTGCAGTTCACCCACCTTCCTGTGTGAAAACAAGGACGCAAGAAAGTTCAGCTGACGCTTGAAATGTTGTGTTTTGGGCCTTGAGAGGATCAGTCTATGAATGTTCTCATTCATCCAGGTCATGTTTAATCCGGCCAACAATTAAATCGAACGCAACTGGACTTAGATTTGTCTGTGAAGACGTTTCGCCTCTTATCCAAGCGGCTTCATCAGTTCGTAACGCATCAGTCTGACTAGTCCGCACTAGTCTGACAGACAGTGGAGTTAGACCCAGGTATCAGTCAGCCCAGCCTTGAGAGGATGGGCTGACTGAGAACTACTGAAAAAAGTTTTAAACATCCATACACTAAATCCATGATCACTTTTGGTATGCTTTACCAAAAGTGATCTAACCTGTGTGCTTATGTCTTAAAAAAAACAGCATACGATCTGACTGCGACCAGTACAGTCCTTTGTTTTCATGGTCTTGATATTTGAAGGTTTGATGCCACACGTAGAGAGTCTTTTGGAATGGGACAAAAGGATGAGGCTCAAGTGGAAAAATATACTTCCTGTAAATCAATAGCCCACAAAGGATTGTGACAGCAATAATGTGGCCATACAAGACCTGAAAACATTCATTAGAAAAATAATTTGCTGTCTGGTCAGGGATCTTCTTGGGAATGTTCTTCATCAACACGCAGGCCTGCCCACCCTTTTCTGTGTGGTTGGGGTAGCATATAAACTGAAGAGCATTGATCCGGTACTCTGGAGGAGAGCATTGGGTTTCAAACTCTCCTACAAATTTGAAGGTCTGGAGCTCAAAGTTGAAGGATGTTGAATTTGATGCATGGACTTCAAAAGTCTCATCCATCACACACCTTGATTCAAAATCAAATACATGGGCTTAAGATAAACAATTTGCTTGAGGAAATTCAATTCAATCGGTCTAACGAAAAACTGGTGGCTTTACCTGTTTTGGATTTGGTAATAGAAGATGCTGTTCTCAGCAAACATGGTGAGAACAGGCTTGGGAGTGGCTTGACAGGACTCCACAAACAGCGTGATGTTTGGTAGATCCGACACAGCCCGGATTCCCACGAAAACCTTGTCCATCAGCTTTAACTCGATTGGGTATTCATCCGTTGCATGGCTGTGCGCAACGCTGGAGTCATTGAAGATCTCGAAGGTGTACCCGAAGCTGCCAAAACTTGACTCGGTAAAGACGTAGTCTGAATTGTGGAGCTGGTAACTGCCGGAGACGCTGATGGTCTTCAGGAAGTGGCAAGAGAAGCCTATCTTCACCTTCCTACCCTCATGCTCTCATTTGTTGTAGGTCTTAAACTTTAATCAGTCTTTGTAACTTGGCACTCTAATCGCTCTTTGTATCTTGGCACTTAGTCAGAGATGTTGTATACTAGCAATGATTAAACTAGCAATTGAATTACTTGAAACTTGTTCTGGTGACTTTCTTACTGTATTAGCAGCAATGAAATGTTTAACTTTCTTATGACAAATGCACTCTTTGTAAGTCGCTTTGGATAAAAGCGTCTGCTAAATGCCCTTAATGTAAATGTAAATGTAATGTTGAGTCTTTCTAACCATGGTCTCATCACACAGTCTAGCCCCATGGTCTCATCACACCTGTGAAGGCTGAGACGCCGACGGACCTCAGACCTGCTGTTTTATTCGCTCTACTCCTAGCCATCCAGATACTTTTATATGTTTGCATTCTAATTACTAAACTTTAGATTGATATCTAATATCTGATCGCAGACAAGTTCAAAATGAGGGCGTTTCACATTCTTTGGCTTCTTATTCGTTTTGACCAATCAGGTTGCTGGAGGCTGGTCTCTGGACGCACGCAATGTTTGTTTATGTTCATGAACAGAAAAGACAAGTGTTAACAAGTGCATGAAAAGATTTCAAATCAACACCGTGTAGATTTTGCCACCATAGAAATATGGTCCCTGAAAGAGGTGGCTCTGTGCTGTCTCCCCCCCAGAAGTTCTGTTATCATATAGCAACATGTCTGCTATTATATAGCTGAACTATTATCTATCAGCTGTCTGTCTATTACAGATCAGCTGTCTGAAACCCAAAGTGGGGGTCTGAAACTGTTGGCCCCAGGGCAGTTTCTGGCCCCTCCCCTAGGCCCACAACATGATATATATAAATCTAAATCTATATCTAAATCGGGCCAGGTTAAGTCAATCCCTCTCAATTTCTCCAGTTGTTTCTCAGAATTCAAACCCCCTCATATACAACTGAAATAAATACAAATTTTGCTTTTTTTACAATGTATTTTGTATGGCCCACACTTAGAGCAAATGTCAAGATTCCGGAAAATGCACAGGCGGTTTTTGATGAGAAGAGAGGTTTCAAGGCTTTATTTTTGTATGGCCATAAACAACAAAGATGTCCCTTTCCAAGTCAAAAAGGAACTTGGATGAGGAACACACAACAGAGGTGCACTTTATTGTGGAGTTCAATGGAAATTCTACCTGCCTGATAAGCAAGTTAAGCGAGAAAGTTGCCGTCCTAAAAGGAATATAAACTCAAGCGTCATCACTCAACCAAACATGGAAAACAGTATGAGTTAGACAAGGTCAAAACAAGCCACACAGCTACAGAGAAAATGATTTGATGACATCAGTTCTTCAGGGGTGGCAGTAGCTCAGTGGGTAGAGTAGGTGGACAGAGCAGGTCGTTCACTAACCGTAGGGTCGGCGGTTTGATCCCCTTGATCCCCATCCTCCAACTGTCCACATGTCGAACCCCACAAATGTACGGAATGTATGTCGCTTTGGACAAAAGCCTCTGCTAAATGCCCCTTCAACCTTTATCAGTTCCAGGAGTTTACTGCACCACCATTTCCTTATTTTTTAGAAGAAATGGAGTCAACATATGGTGATTATTATTATTGTTAAACAGGCTCAGCAAAGGAAATCTCTTGACAAGAATTATATTGGGTTAAGAGCAGAGGTGAAGAGATTTTTTGAAGATGGCAGAATGGATGTTTTTGAATTTGATGATGCGAACTGGGTATTGCATTTTTAGTGGAGGTAACACAGGGGCTGAACATCCTTGGTGAACCTGATGCTCCAGGGGACATGTCAGCTCTCCACTGCAGCTTATGAAACTCTGAAACCTTTTCCACAAAACTGGGATTGTGGAAAATTCAGCTTTCTGCAAAAAAAATACCATTAGTTATTTAAGAGCATGCATATCTCTTGTTGATGGAGGGGGGGGGGGGGGGGGGGGGGTATCATACTGTGGTGATGAATATGCCCCTGCAATTGAAAACCTAGAGTATGTGTGTAACCCCTATCCCCATGTGTGTAAACCCTATCCCTGTCAGGACATCTACCCGACACAGACGCCATCCACGATCCCATACTCGATGCTGCACCCCTTCCAATCTGCTTTACCTGTCTCTCTCCGCTTGCACTCCATCTCGGCCTATGCCTCCCTCGAGACCCTCCATTTCCTGGCCCTAAATGAAACCTGGATCACTCCAGACAACACGTCCACTCTGGCTGCCCTCTCTACCGCCTACTCCTTCTCACACACCCCAAGACCCTCAGGGCGAGGAGGGGGGACTGGACACCTCATCTCACCCAAGTGGTCCTACCGGGTGCTTCCCCTGGAACACCTGACCAGATCAGGGTTTGAATTCCACGCTGTTGCTATCACCATTCCCATCAAGCTCTACATTGCTGTCATCTACTGTCCTCCGGGTCACTTCCATGACTTCTTCAACGAGATGGATAGAGAGAGAGAAAGCGCATCCCCGACGAGAGGACGCTGGCGCGTTTGGCTGCCGCTTCTCCCTCTGAAAGCTCTCTCTTTGCTGCTGTTTTTTGTTATCTTTTTTGTTATCTTTTTCGTCTCTGCTTCCAGTAGCTGCCTACTTTTGGATCTGCTTCTCGGTCGGCTGATCGAAGCCAAAGACCGACCATTGCATTGTCGCTTGGATTGTTTATACGAGTTGGACTTTTCGAGTTGGACAAGCTCTGGATTACTGCCCTTCGTTTGGATTGTTTGTACCAATCAAAGTTTGACCAACCTGAGGCGCTTTTTCACCGTCTTCACGCACTTGACTGGAGTTCACCGAGGGAGGTTTTCTGGCGTCTGTCCTCCTATGTCTGTCTGCTGTTCATCTGTGGGACCCTCGCACGGGGCTTGTTAGTGGCGCAGGTTCACGGGAGAGCAGGCCATCGATTAACTGGCTCCTAGCTAGTGGATTGTCGATCTGCTGGCGGCTTCCTGGTGGTGAACGTACCGCTGGCTGCCCGGGTCGCCCTGCCAGCGTTGTTGAACCATTGGCGGTCGGGCTACCGGCTGACTGGCTACTAGCTAGCGGGTTTGCTGTTGGCTGGCTGCTAAGTGGCACCAACCTTGTTTGGCCAGTGGTTGGCGAGGCTAGCTGGCATCCGTCCTTGGTCGGCATGGCGTTCAGTTATTCCTTCTCACAACTCCACAACTTTAACCTCTTAGTCACTCCTGGACTTAACATCCCCATCGTAAATGAACTTGGACTTCTGCGTCGCACTCGGTACACCCATCGTAGTACACGCAGAAACTTTGTTTACCACAAGCAGCCTGGACAGTGCATTCCGTCCATCTGGACGCCCGTCGCACAGCTGACGCGTCATCAGAGTGCTGCCACCCAGAGACTACTTATTTCTAAACTGGTTGGAAAACGTGGAGTGGATCACAGCCTACTCCGGCCCCTACAGAGACATTCCTCCACCACCTCCCCAGCCCCATCCATTAAAATCGAACTTTTAAATGCACAATCACTAAATAATAAGGCATCTTTTATTCACGACCACATTATAAATGAAGAAATACACTTCCTGTGCTTAGTTGAGACCTGGCAACAACCAGAGGTTTACTCCAGTCTAAATGAAGCCTGCCCCCCTGGCTACATCTACCTCAGCAAGGCCCGCACCATAGGCCGTGGTGGTGGCCTTGCCGTAGTGCACCGGGAAGATTTTGAATCAGAATCAGAACACTCTGCACAAACACAGGGAAAATAATCATACTTGGTGATTTCAACATTCACAGTTCCTTCACAGTTCTCCTGATTTACCGCCCCCCCCAAACCAAACCCAGCCTTCATCCCCGAAATACATGACCTCCTCAGAACACTCTGCACAAACCCAGCGAAAATCATCATACTTGGTGATTTCAACATTCATGTTAACAACACCCCATCTTACTCTGTAGCTGAAGTCCTCAATCTCATTGACAATCTCAACCTCATCCAACACGTCAATGTCCCAACACACTCCATAGGCCACACCCTTGATTTGGTGATCTCAAATTGCTCCTCCATCAGCAATCTCTCGGTGCACGATTTGGGCGTATCCGACCACAAGGCCGTCTCAATGGAGCTACCCACCTTGTCCCCTCTCAATAAGCCCAGCAGACAAATTAAGTTCAGGAACCTTAAAAACATCAACCCAGCCACCCTGACTGCCGATCTCCAACATCTCTCCACTGCCAACCCCTCTTCAGTCACCGAGTCTGTGGATCTCTACAACTCTTCACTCACCACCCTTCTGGACCGCCACGCCCCACTCAAGCCTAGAACTGTCACCTTCGCACGCTCAGCCCCCTGGTACACTGGTGAGCTACGCTTGCTCAAAAGAACGGGCCGTGTCCTTGAACGGCGATTCAAGGACTCTGGGCTTGTGATTCACAAGCTAGCCTACCGGGAACATCAAAGGGCCTACAGCAAGTCCCTCAGCGAAGCACGCTCACGGTTCTACTTCAACTTAATCAACAATAACCCCGGTAACTCCAAGCAGCTTTTCTCAACCATAAATCACCTCCTCAATCCCCCGACCCCCCTACACTCGGTTAATACGCAGGAGCGGTGCAACAGCTTCATCTCCTTTTTTAAAACTAAGGTAGACAACATCCGCTCCACTCTCTATGCCCCCCCCCACCTCCATGCCCCCCCCCCCCCCTCCATCCTCAGTCAATTCGGCAGGCCTTCATTCCTCTCAGCTGCTCTGCTGTTTCACCAACATCACACACCATGACACTGAAGACATCCTGAGACAGATGAAGCCCTCCACCTGTGCCCTGGACCCATTTCCCTCTGCCCTCATAATAAGTCACTCTTTTGCAATAAGTCCCTTGATCACCAAAATCATCAATCAGTCCCTTCAGTCCGGCCATGTCCCCACATCCCTGAAAACTGCTGTCATCAAGCCACTACTCAAAAAGCCCACTCTTGACCCAGAACCACTTGCCAACTACCGCCCCATCTCCAATCTCCCTTTCATTTCAAAAGTGTTGGAAAAGGTGGTCTCTGCCCAACTCCACAACCACCTCACTACAAACAGTTTATATGAGAAGTTTCAGTCTGGTTTCCGCTCTGGTCACAGTACGGAAACTGCTCTGGTCAGGGTCACCAATGACCTGCTGCTGGCAGTTGATGCTGGCTCTCCATCACTTCTCATCCTCCTGGACTTCACAGCAGCATTCGACACCGTTGACCACTACATCCTTCTACACCGCCTCCACTCTTCCATCGCACTTTCTAGCTCCACCCTGGCTTGGTTCACATCATATCTCACTGACAGAACAGAATATGTATCCCTGGGAGGTGCAAATTCAGTCACACACTCCGTCACCTGTGGGGTCCCTCAAGGCTCAGTCCTAGGCCCCACCCTCTTCACCCTGTACATGCTCCCCCTTGGTGGTGTCATCAGCCGGCATGGAATGTCTTTCCATTGCTATGCTGATGACACCCAACTATATATTAAAACAAACCCAACACCCTCTGCAGCCCTATCCACAGTTTCCACCTGCCTGGAGGAGATAAAGGCGTGGATGACGGCACATTTCCTGCAACTGAACAGTTCTAAAACCGAAGCCATTCTTGTTGGCACTCCACACCAGATCCACTATCCACTATCCACCTCATCCACTATCACCAGCATCACCTTCTCCGGTCACGACATCCACTTTTCACCCTCAGTCACAAATCTTAGTGTCAAAATGGACCCTCACATGACTATTGAGGCCCACATCAAACATCTGTCCAAAACTTCCTTTTTCCACCTGAGAAACATCTCTAAACTCCGCCCCTCACTCACTCTCCCCGACGCCGAGAAACTTGTCCACACCTTCATCTCCTCCAGGCTGGACTGCTGCAACGCACTCCTCATCGGGATCCCCAGCAAGAACATCCAGCAGTTCCAGTATATTCAAAACTGCGCTGCCAGGATCCTGGTGAGGGTGCGGAAGTACCAGCACATCACACCCATCCTCAAATCCCTCCATTGGCTTCCGGTTCAGTTCAGAATTCAATTCAAGGTTTCCCTTTTATCCCACCAGTGTCTCCATGGCTCTGCCCCCCCCCCCCTACCTCAAAGAACTCATCCCCCCCCACTCATCTTCACGTCATCTCCGGTCTGAGCATGCAAACCACATCACACAAACCAGGACAAAACTCAGGACTATGGGCGACCGAGCCTTCAGCGCTGCTGCACCCAGTCTGTGGAATGCTCTCCCTGACCATCTAAGGGCACCACAGACTGTGGATTCTTTTAAAAAAGGCCTAAAGACACATCTTTTTAGAAAAGCTTTTAGCTAAAATACTTTTAACTGTTTTTATATGCTGGTTTTAGCTTATTTTTATATGCTAGTTTTAAATTTTTCTATGATGTCACTTTTATCCTTTTTTTTGTGTGTGTGTGTTTGTGCATTGTAGCACTTTGAGATCATTTGTTTGATATGAAGTGCATTATAAATAAAATCTATTATTGTTATTATTATGGATGCCCTCCTCAGCTGCTTTCTTGAAGATGGTACTCCGCTGGTTGTCCTGGGCGACTTCAACATCCAACCAGAGAAGTTACAATCATCTGACTTTACAAACTTTTTTTTACCTCATTTGACCTAACACTCTCCCCTTCTCCTCCTACCCACAGAGCCGGGAACCAACTTGACCTTGTCTTCACAAAGTCCTGAAGTACCTGTGCACTCTCAGTTACCCCGCTCCCTGTGTCTGACCATCACTTTGTTGCTTTCTCTCTCCCCTTGAAGTCCCCCTCCTCTGTTCCTCCTACCACCCACACTGTCACCACCCGCAGGAACCTGAAAACCCTATCCCCCTCTACTCTCTCCTACGCTCTTCTCTCAACACTACTCCCTCCAGAGCAATTCTCACTGCTCTCTGCTGAAGAAGCCTCCTCTACCCTCCTGTCTTCCCTCTCATCCTCTTTAGACTCCCTCTGTCCCCTCTCATCCAGACCTGTGCAATCTTCTCCTCCTCCTCCCTGGCTGTCCGAATCTCTGCGGGCTCATAGAACAGAGCTACGGACAACTGAGAGGAAATTAAAGAAATCAGGATGTGTTGATGATCTCTCCCACTACCTGCACCTCCTCTCAGACTTCACCTCCACATTGTCAGCTGCCAAATCTACATTCTACCGGAACAAGATCAACTCCTCTGCCTCCAACCCCAGAAAACTGTTTTCCATGTTCTCATCTCTACTCAATCCTCACCCCCACTTCCTCACTCACTGCTGATGATTTTTCCGACTACTTTACTAAGAAGGTGACGGACATCAGCATCTCCCTTACCCCTGCTGCTACCTTCCCTAGCCCCACCTCTACAGCTATCCTCCCTCCCCCCACTCCCACTTCTGCCAGACTTTCCCGTTTTACCCCTCTCTCTTCCGAAGAGGTCCTGAAACTGGTCACATCCAACCATGTGGCCACCTGTCCTCTTGACCCCATTCCCTCCTCCCTTCTTCAGGCCATCTTGACGGACCTCCTACCGTTCATCACATCACTGTTCATCCCTCGTGAACTCTTCCCTCACCTCAGGTCAGGTCCCTACACCCTTTGGAACTGCCAGAGTCAAACCACTCCTCAAGAAGCCTACCCTCGACATTGCTGACATCCTGAACTACAGACCGATATCTCTGCCGTCATTCCTTTCTAAAACCCTGGAACGTGCAGCCTCTAACCAAATGTCCTCCTACCTCTCAGGAAATGACTTACTTGATCCCCATCAGTCTGGCTTCAAGACTGCACACTCTACAGAGACGGCCCTCCTGACGGTGACCGAATCCCTTCATGCCACCAAAGCCTCTTCCCTCTCGTCGGTGCTTGTTCTCCTCGACCTCTCTACGGCGTTTGACACCATGAACCACCAGACCCTCTTCGCCACCCTTGCTAAACTCGGCATAACTGACATTGTGCTAGCCTGGTTCACATCTTACCTTATGGATTGCACTTATCAGGTCACATGGAATGGCTCCCTGTCCAAACCCCGCTCCCTAAACACTGGGGTCCCTCAAGGCTCAGTACTAGGACCGCTTCTTTTCTCCCTATACCAAATATCTAGGCTATGTAATCACATCACACGGCTTCTCCTATCACTGTTATGCGGATGACACTCAACTGTTCCTCTCCTTCCCCCCCCTCAGAAACTCTGATTGCAACACACATCTCAGAATGCTTGGCAGAAATCAGCTCTTGGACAACTGCACATCAACTCAACCTCAATCTCGCAAAGACTGAGCTTCTGGCTACACTGGCTCCCAGTCAGCTATATAATAGATTTTAAAGTTCTGCTACTGGTCTACAAATCACTGAATGGTTTAGGTCCAGAATATATGAATGACATGTTAGTAGAATATAAACCCAGTAGGGCTCTGAGATCTACTGACTCAGGTCAGATTGTTGAGCCCAGAGTTCAAACTAAACACGGTGAAGCAGCTTTTAGCTGTTATGTTGCACACAACTGGAACAAACTACCAGCAGAACTGAAATCAGCCCCAACTGTCAACATTTTTAAATCCAAGTTAAAAACACTTCTCTTCTCCTGTGCTTATGATTGAGCTCTTTTAAAGCACTTTACATTTTAATCTTTCATTTGCACTCTATGTCCTTTCAATGATTTTAAAGCAAATCATTATTTTATGCTGCAATCTTTTATCTAGTTTCTCTCTTTCTCTGTACTTTGTTTTTATTATTACTGTGTTCTTCCCTGATCTTAGACACGTTGACACATACCTCTCTCGCCTTTGTGCGTGCACTCAATCGCTCTGGCGGGCAGCGCTACTTTGCTGCCATGTAGCTTGGCCCAGTATATTCCTTAGGATCCAAATGGGGGTGAAGTTAGAAGCGACCAAGCACTTCCACGTTTCCCCTATTTAAATACAGTTACATGAGTAGTTACATGACCCAAGTATGGTTACACAAAATGAAACATGGCAATTTTCTAAGCGGATAAAAAGGATAACTGTCACAGTCCGGGCCGGACCTTCACGGTCCTGAACCGGGTTTTC
Organism: Urophycis tenuis; assembly: GCA_036785325.1. Classification (NCBI taxonomy): domain Eukaryota; kingdom Metazoa; phylum Chordata; class Actinopteri; order Gadiformes; family Phycidae; genus Urophycis; species Urophycis tenuis. The sequence goes on along the minus strand of JAXIVH010000005.1, from coordinate 7,369,163 downwards.
CCTCCTGCTATGCTGTGCCACCAGTGCACTTGTGGCTGGTTACCAATCAGCCACAGGGTAGCCTATTTAAGCCGCAGGTGGCCAGTCGGCCACTGCGGATTAATCTTCGAATGAAGCTACAGCCACGCCAGCTACAGCCACGTCTGCTACAGCTACAGCCAAGCCAGCTACAGCCAAGTCAGTTACAGCCACGGAAGCTACAGTTTCAGCTACAGCCACGCCACGCCACAGCCACGCTACGCCTGCTACAGCGAAGCCACTCTACGCCTGTGTAACGGGTGTGTCTTTTCTTTAGCACATCCGTTAACCTCTCCGTAATATCTCTGCGTTGTGTTCTCAGGTGGTAGAAGAAGGACTCAGGTTGTGGTATCCACTGGATATTTATTAAACAGTCAAACTGTATGGATGCATCTGCATGAACAAAATGAAAAAGGACTGTGACATGGCGGTTCACGTGACATAGCAGGCCCCTGTTAGCAAGAACACATACACATACACACATGAATGCGGCATGAGGAGAGCTACGAAAACTGAACACGTGTGCCAACTGTTAATCTACAACAATCAAGTTCTCTTGGCTAAACACACCACAGACCGCTCACAGTCTTCATTTACCTCCATACAAGTATTTTAATCATGTTTATAATATATTTAACACCAAAACAATGCATAACCATGAAGAGAGAAAACACATTGTACCTGCTCTCAGTGGGCTCAGCGTAGACTGAGAGCGTCCAGGCGTCTGGATCAATCAGACGGCAAACTCTTAAAGAGACAGTACTGATTTAACGTCTCCCAACCAAACTACATAATAAGACTGAAATTAAATAAAACTGATTTCCTTCAGTATAAAATCAGGATTTTGGTGAAATTTCACAATAAAAACAAAAGTACAATTTCAACCTGGTTACACCTGCTACAGCCAAGCTACGCTACGCTGCAGCCACGCTGCTCCACGCCTTGCCCTTGCTCCTGCCTCGTCCGTGAGTTGCCTTTTTTCCCCCTCCTGTTATTGGACTTTCAGTTGGACATTCATTAAGAGTTCTTTTTTGTTCCCTTGGACTGTTGTGCCCCAGTGCCTCGCCAAGCTTCTTAGTTTTCCCTGCTGCTGTTTGGCCGTGCTCTTTGGAGCCTGCTGCTCATGACCATTGTGTTCATAATAAAACTATCATTTTTTAAGCATCCCTTGTCTGCATTGTGGTCCATTTAGTTCCTCGGCCAGCGGCCTTGACATAACTATAATGTAGGCGGAATAACACCTGGGAGCACTTCGACGTCAGCACAGTAATATCAAACCTGAAAGATCCTCTCCCCCTCCCCTAGTTACTTCTGTCAATAGAACCAACGTGACCTGCATGCCGTCGCCTGCACCACCTGTAGTAGTAGAAGTAAAAAGTCATGTTGGTTCTACGGAAGTAACAGGGGGAGAGGGAGAGGATCTCAAGCTACATGCTAGCAAAGTAACGCTGCACGCCAGAGCGGTTGGGTGCACGCACATAGGCGAAGAGGTATGTATCAACACGTCTGAGATCAAGAAAGAACATAGTTCAGTATGGAAAAACGGTGGCATTACCATCCCAAAATTCCTTGCTGCAGTAGCTAGACCCACAGTATCTAGACCCACGTCTATAACATCTGCTGTTGCATAATTACGTGGGCTGGTCAAAGTGCAATTGGATTCTCGGGCAATCACTGTATTAAATAACATACAAATAACTTACTAAAACGTTTCAGTTTCATTGTTTCACGACAACAAAATGTAAAATCATTCTGACACTGTTTTCTTCATAATTCTGATTCCATTACTACATATGATCAGACATGTTGGACTGGAAAAGCTTAGTACAGTCACATGTTTTCTTTTTATCGTGAATACACGAACACGAAAGAAAAAGTAGAAAGATCTACAGATAAAGAGCCCCACCCTGTAAAGGGCAACATATGAATCTGCAGATCTGTCTAAGTCTCGTTTTAGTGTGTGAGTTTGAAAGATAGCCATCAAAGTCCCACACAAACCCACAACAACAAACAGCACACGTTGCTGAGGAACCCGGTCTCATTTTTGTGAATCTATTCAACATGATTGTCCAACAGTTGCTGCTACACAACAAAATTGAAACCAATGCATTTTGAATGACCGTGTTTCTTCATGCTGGACTGAAAGTCACATTGCGATGCACAACTTACCAACCGATGCATTTCAATTGGGAGACCGTTTTGCTCTTAGTATCGTAAAATGAATCTGGAATGAGGTGGGGTGGACGAGAATACGGATATAGTGTCATACACTCAGTATGAATTTCATTCATGGACACAATTTCATGTCCCTATGATGATGTCCCTATGACGACAGTAAAGACTGCATGGCCTAATATTAGAACTATATCATATATGTTTATAATCATGATTATATTGTAATTAGACAATGAGATGATCTATAGTTGTGGGTGTGAGAATTCCCCGAATCAGATGCGTGCACATTCACTTTGCGCACAGGCCATAAACCCCGCCCACTTCCACTTAACCTTAACCTTAACCATAACTGTACATATACATCTAGTCTAACTGTATACAAATGTCTGGGTTTATTCATGATCAATATGCACAATATCGACCTCAATATCGACCTCATGGACATAATATTGAGAACAACCCTCCGAAATTATTGATTCTTGGTTCCTTTCTTGATTGGAACCTGACGCTGTGACAAGGTACGTTGATGTATACAATGTAAGCAGTTAATTTATATATACAGTGATATAGGCTAGTATTGGTAAGACCAGTCGTCTTTGTTGCTGGACCACAACTTGGTGGTCACAACTGTAGATCACGTCATTGTCTCATTGCACACTACATGTTATAATTACAAGAAAATAAAGTCTGCCTGGTCTAATTATAACAAGATGTTATAATTAGACCAGGGAAACTTTATTTTCTTGTCGCAATAAAGGCATCGTTTCTCTTTATATTGATAGAACTCATATAACAACATCATACTTCGACCCTTGACAGTCCACTGAAATTGTACCTATGAATGAAATTCGTACTGATGACAATGTGTCCTTATTCTCAGCCACTACACCTTGAATTTTATAGACTCTGATATTTTTGTTACTATGAGCCAAATAGAAATGCATTGGTTGGTAAGTTGTGGATTGTGTGGATGGGGCATAAATACGCCAGATGAACCAAATCAACATGCAATACATACCCACACACAAACAACAGCCCAGCCACAAGCAGAGCTATTAGCTCCTTTTACACAGCCTGTTTAGGCTGCGGTCTGGCCAAAAGCACCCAAACACACCACCATTATTGTTTAGAACAACATTTATGTTCGTCAGAGAGAGAGAGAGAGAGAGCTGCATCATTGGGGGTTGAAAAAGCTTGATGGTCAGGTACCTGAAATCGTTCCAAGAGATCTGCATCAATGGACTGGACTAAGCTGAAAAACCAGTTTTCAGCTATTGCAGCATATGAGGTGGGTAGGGCGTATTATCAACTGATTCTGTAAGTATAAGAGCAAATCCTGTACCCTGGAGGAGAGACGGGATTGAGGCACCATGGCTTCCTACCTTGCAGTCTCGATCCAGTTGTTCCTGCTGATCTCAGCTGCATCTGCATCACACTTCTTTGGAGGCTCTGCGAGATTCGTTCCCAAAGAAACAAGCCCAGATGGGGTCCTTCAGGTGACAATTCTCAAGCAACATAATCATTGAATGAAAGAAATATTTTTTTATGTATAGATACTGTGTGTGTGTGTGTGTGTGTGTGTGTGTGTGTGTTTTTAAAATGAAGTTCTGTGTATCCATACAATGATTTAACTAACATTGGTCTTAAATAAATAAACTAAATAATGGTGTTTCTCGTGGAGAGACAAGAAGCCTAGGATCAATCACGAAAAACTCACCCACTCGTCGAGCGGGAGAGGACAATCAGGCTTACCAGACATACACATGTACTGTATATCATGTATCAGTACCATTGCATTGGGCCTATATACTGTGGTATAATCAATTATTTAAGCATCTCGGACAGAGTAAGGGAGGCAGACATGTAATGAACCTAGAGGAGTGCGGTGTCTGGCCTGTGTGGTATGTTGTGCCTGCCTGACTTCCATTCACAAACCTCAATACAAAGGGAAAAGAACATGAGTGCACTACTCACCGCAGCACACTGGGATTCGGAAATCAAAAAAACAGCACCATTCATAGGTATGCAGTTTAAGATAATAGAGAGTTAGAGCACACATTACACCATATACATTATATGATATATAATATGATACGACATTACCCAACTCGGTAATTGTGTTTCCCCGGGTAATTGGAGTAGTGATAATAAGAAGTAATAATAAATGAACACATATCAAATATACCGGTTTTAAATAGACAGTGCCCAGTTATTTGCATTTTGTGATCAAGAATCGATTCCAGAAGAGACTCAAGCCTCACTAGTTCAGAGTTCACCTGAAACCTGCATAACATCCATCCTCTCCCTACCCCCGCCCCCCCCACCCCCCCAAAAAACCGACCCGCATGCTCTTGTATGTGGTATGTCTTGGCACTTTAGAATTGCTCCCTGTAACTTGTTGGCACTTACTCACATAACACAAGCAATGGTTAACCTAGCAATTGGAATGCTTAAAACTTGTTCTGGTGACTTTGTTACTGTATTAAAAGCAATGAAATGTTTCACCTTCTTCTGACAAATGCACGTTTTTGAAAGTCGCTTTGGATAAAGGCGTCTGCTAAATGCCCTAAATGTAAATGTAAATGAGGTCACTTCCAACGTTATACTGTTTTTTTTTTTTTTCAGCCAAATGTATGTTTAAATGAACCTGCATAAGCCTGTGGGCGGCATCATCCTACTTTGAGGACCTTGGACATTCACAAGCGTTTACTTGATAAACAACCTTGTAACCTAATTTGACATAGTCTGCATCTTTAATTTAATGACTGATGAAAGGCCTATGTAGTGTGCGATATGTCCAGTATTTTGTAGTCTGCACTTTTTTTTTCATGAATGTAAAAATTATATATATATATTTTAAAAAATATATATATATATTCATTCATACATACATGTGATGTGAAATATTTCTCCAACACAATAAGTGTGTGATTTGATAATATTATTGATTTATCTTTTTCAAACCAGGCAGACATGCATCATTCCAGTAAAACTGCGGTTGTCATTAAGGGTCAAACTAAAACCCAATTAATACTAACGTGTTCTTCACAGGTGGATCTACATTTCAGACAAACCTACCCAAGCTGCTCTATGTACTTGGATTGGACATGTTGGCGCGGTAACTGTGGCAACAGATTGACATCAGAGAATGGTGTCATCGACTATAGCAGTAATACAGCACCCTACACAGGGCGTTGGTGTGAAACGGAAATAGTGGAGTCCAAATATTTCCTCACTGACGACCCCTTTGAAATGAGGTAACATTCTCTCACAATCAAAATAGTTTTTATTGCATATTGAGATTTTGTAGAAATAACTGAATCTAAGTGAACCTAAATTCTTTATGTGATGTAGAAATGTTAACCTCTCAGTAGTGGCTCAAGAGTTCTGTCATTCAGTAGGATTGTTGTTTCTATACTAGGAAAGCAAGCTGCTGTTGGATTTACAATGTGAATAACATGGGGTCCTGGAGACTATTCACACATGTGGACATGAGGAGAAGATCTGACACCTGGCTGATGAACAGCTCTCCAAATAGTGTTGTTCTTCCTTTCCTGAGGTACGTCTTTGCCATGACCTGAACTGTGGGCCATTGCACATCAATCGAATGAAGTCTTGAACTTTTTGGGAAATAAGGTTATATTCCACATACCCATGCTCAACCAAGAACAAATCCCCTTTTTTATTAATGCGCCCAGCGTTTGATTCAACCAAGTTAGCATTCGACCGAGTTTGCAAAAAAAAAAAAAAAAATGGAAGCAGATGAGCTACATTAGCTCGGTCAGTGAAGGGAAGAGGGTAAAATACACCATTCCAGCTTCTCTAAAGGTACTTTAGACTCATCAACATATAATATAAAAGAAAGTAAGAAGAAATAAATGCAAATAATACTAACAACCTAATCTATTATTATTCCTATTGTTGGTAATTGTCATTTCTCTGTACTTAATGGTAGAGTTCCTTCAAACTGCCCAAGATCCTACTCTCTAATGACAGTTGACCCTGATGGTGATCAAGTCACTTGCAGATATGGAGTCATCCATAACAGAGAATGCGCTTCATGCAATCAGCCCATGGGTTTCTGGTTGGATGAGGTTGGTAAAAACATATCTCCATTAACATCATGTGTACTGACTTACGTTTGTTTTAAGTTTTTTATCCTAATCTATCCATTTCATATCGTCAGGCCAATTGTGTCCTACACTATAGTTTCACGAAATACACAGGGGTGTATGGGTTTGAGTTGGTTGTAGAAGACTTTCCAAGAAGTGCCATCACCTTGACCGCCACAAATGGAAATCAAAACACGAGGTCTCCCCTCACTGCACTGAGAGGCAAACGTTCAGTATATGGCACAGCTACCGTATTCCCTTGGTGGTGGCCCAGTACAACTGCTGGATATGCCCCACAGTCCACCACACCCACCCACCCTAACACCCCTCGGTGGTGGTGGCAGCCAACTTCAGCTCCATCAACCACCACAAGTTCACCCAGCCAACCTAACACCCCTTGGTGGTGGTGGCAGCCAACTTCAGCTCCATCCACCGGCACCACCACAAGTTCACCTAGCCACCCTACCACCCCTTGGTGGTGGTGGCAGCCAACTTCAGCTCCATCCACCGGCACCACCACAAGTTCAACTACCCACCCTAACACCCCTTGGTGGTGGTGGCAGCCAACTTCAGCTCCATCCACCAGCACCACCACAAGTTCACCTAGCCACCCTACCACTCCTTGGTGGTGGTGGCAGCCAACTTCAGCTCCATCCACCGGCACCACCACAAGTTCAACTACCCACCCTAACACCCCTCGGTGGTGGTGGCAGCCAACTTCAGCTCCATCAACCACCACAAGTTCACCCAGCCAACCTAACACCCCTTGGTGGTGGTGGCAGCCAACTTCAGCTCCATCCACCAGCACCACCACAAGTTCACCTAGCCACCCTACCACCCCTTGGTGGTGGTGGCAGCCAACTTCAGCTCCATCAACCACCACAAGTTCACCCAGAGCTGCTACATACCCTTGGTGGTGGTTTACTCCAACTCCATCCACGACCACCACCCAACCACCCACCCAAACAACAACATCTACAACCAGTACATCTGCACGCTGGTTGACTACAACCAGAAGACCTGATCCCCTCAGTAAAGTTCCTCTGCAATTCTCTCTTCTTGGTAAGCAATTGAGTTGGTGGGGACAGTTGAAGGAATACAGTATATGATGATATGATGATAAAAAAAGAAAATGTATCTTACTGTATATGTTACACTTGCTCTGAAGCTGTACAATTTGCAAGCTTTTGTAAGCTAAAACATTTCTACTTCAACTGCAGTGGATTCAGCTGCTCCGTCCTGCACTGAAGGACTGTACTTGCCTCGGTTTGCTTCCCCAACACCCCGTCACAAAGACCATCTGAAAGCTCAAGTAAACCATGAATTTGAAATGAGGATCAAAGCACAAGCTTCATATTCAACGTAAGGACATTTATCAGCCGACACCTCTTACATTTCAACCTGCTCATTGAAGTCGTTCACAGAACCTTCAAGTGTCCACCACAACTTAATGGTCTCATTATTAATTAATTTTGTTTGAATACAGAGTAGGGGATATCGTCTTCAGTGGACCCCTGAACACCACCAAGCACAGGATCGCAGCGGGAGAGTTTTACATTAGATGGACCCCCACTCAAGACCACCTCGGACACCAGATTCCAATTTGCTTCATTGCTGAAGCAGCTTATTCGTAAGTTTCTTAGATTTATACATCCAACCATTATATCTATTATGTTATTTGAATATGTTTGTATTAAGTAACAAGAATGTGTCTCTACAGTACCAATATTGAGCATACAATTTTAAGCGATAAAGTGTTGCGCTAAAATAATTTTCAGGTATCAGAAGTATCAGTCTGAAATGCGATGTGTTGTCGTGGCTGTAGACAAGGGTGAGTATTGCAATTTTTAACATGTTTTTGACAAAAACATATTGGCTAGATGATGTGACGCGATCGAATCAATTTCAAAGCAAACATTAGCTTTGTTACTTCACCTTCACCGTTGACAGTTATGTTGTGAAAGAATGTATGCCGCTGATGAGAAAAACGCGGTGTGATTAGGTTTTCGCCCTGTGGTTTCTTGATCTGTTGACATGAAGAGCATAACTACCTCACAGTCGTCTGAGGTTGACCCCTGCTTGACATACACAGGCTCAGGGGCATGGGGGGGGGCATGGCCAACTTGGTCAGAGGATGGCCCGCTGCCCCCCCAGCCCCCCCAGCCTGAAAAAAAAGAGTGTGCGTGTTTCGCCTGCTTCACCTTAATGCAGTGGTTCTCAACTGGTGGGCCGCGACTCAAAAGTGGGTCGCGGACCGGTTTTCAGTGGGTCGCGGGCCTTTGTCCGGGCAAAAGAAATGTTAAGAAAAAAAATCCTGCACTTTTATTTTGAAGAGGATTTTTTATACAGCCGAGTGCCATCTATTTTTTGTTGCCTGATAAGTGACTGAATAGTTTAATAGTACAGTTACTGAAGTATTATGCTATGTTAAATAAATTTGAGAAGTTGAACATTTTCCTTGATTTGGGTCGCGGCTTGTCATTAAGGGGTGATGGTGGGTCCCGAAGCCAGACCAGTTGAGAACCACTGCCTTAATGTGTCCGAGTGCAATGCAACCTGAACTTTAGTAGGCTACCTAATAAACTTTACCTACTCAATATTGATAAAAAATACATCAAATTAACAGATATCAACAAAACAGATTAAATAATGACAGAAATAATATTTATGGCAGTTAAAATAGGCACATCACGGCGATGGTGAGTCAGACCGAGCAAACATCTCTTTGCATCTCGATCTCAGAACGGTTTTCGATTTGTAATTTGAGATTTGAAATGGGTTGCATATGCATTTTGATAGCAGACCTTTACTGTCCAGTAGGCCTTCGTTTGTAATCAATATCTTCTACAAATGTCCACACCAGTTGAAGCCCAAGTGATCTGCAATGAAACATCAATGACGGTAGCGCTGGATAAGTCCTCATTCACTGGGCTCAGTGAAACTCACCTGCGGCTGAACGACCCCAGCAACACAGCCTGCAGGCTACACTCCAACGGCACTCACGTCATCGGTGTCATCCCTCTCAATGCGTGTGGTACTCAGATTGAGGTAATGCAAATATTATGTGTGACGAGTTGTGCGGTTGTCAGAGAAAAATGCACTTTGCAGACATCCATTTACATTGATTCATTTGGATTCATTTCTGATAACCGCACGCATTGGAGTACTCAAATTATACTTTGTCGTCACAAGTAACGTAACACGTTAGTTTTGCAAATCAAGTGATCAGTTATTTAGTTAGAATGTCATCTCGGTGGGAGTTTTTTTAATACTAACTGGTATTCGAGTTGCTTTTCTCAGTAGGCAACGCTGTAACGTAACAGGTTACCTTTTGATGGCGGCAAGTTACTTTTGAAAGGGACATTATCTATCATTAAAATATAAGGGGGTTGATTCATATTTTTGGGCAATTCTGTCAAAATGAAAACATTTGGCTTACAGTATTTGACATGTTCCTGGAAACACAATATGACCAGATTCATATGGAATGAAAACGTGACCTACTTAATTGAAGATCTTAACCATCCAGAGTATTATTGAGATTTCCAAAACAAAAAAAAATACAGCACATAATACAACCAGAAGACCAACAACACAAAATGTTTGGTTTTATATTGGTTGACGACCTGAGAATGGGCTAAGCATTTGACTTCACAATGCTTCCGCACGAGATGTGGGTCTGTAGACTATAAACTAAACCAGAATTATTGACCTCTCACACTAGAACTTTCAACTTTTGTGTTAATATCCCCAGATCCGCAGATATGGTTACCATAAGTGATTTTGTTCACGTCACCATGACATGTTATAACAAGTGTTCTTGATCTGCAGGAGGACAATGATAACCTCATCTTCAAGAATGAGATCTCCACCTTTGATGATGTCAGAGACATCATAACCAGAAAACATCTGCTGGAAGTTGGGTTTTTCTGCCAGTACCCAAAGCGTGGAAATATAACCCTGGGGTTCACATCACACAGGAATAGCAATATAGTAACTGAAAAGGGCTTTGGGACATTCACCTATAACTTTGAGTTCTATCCAGACAACCTCTTTGACAAAATGGTCGATCCGATTTTATACCCGCTGGAGTATGAAGTCGGAGATAAGATTTACATGCAGATAGAAGCCACGTCTTCAGTCAACAACACTGTGCTGTTTGTGGAGTCCTGCAGAGCTTCCCCTTACGATAACCCTAATTACAAGCCAACCTACTCCATCATAGAGAACGGGTAAACTACCTGCCGACCTATTTGTCTTACATTCTTTTTCATTGTTTGATGAGCTAAAAAACATCTAAAAACAACAAACTACTCTTACTAGATATTCTTGATGTAAATGTAGATATTTCATTCATCATATTTTTTGTTGATTTATTTAAACTAGGTGTACAGTGGACCCCACAATGGTCATCTATTCCCCGAGTCACAATGAACAGTTTCGGTTTTCAGTCGATGCCTTCAAATTCATAGGACTACATGACCAGGTAAATCAGAACTAATTCAGCAAATGAAAGAAATAACTTCACTGCAGAGGAACAGCTCAGGTGTGGCCATGTATTGACGGTACAACTCATGATGGTTCAGGTGTACATCAGCTGTTCAGTCATTCTCTGTGAGGCTGGCAACAACACCACCAGATGCTCCAAGGGATGTGTCACATCCAACCAGCAGCATCTTCGGCGCAAGAGAGAGGCTCTGATTGAAACGGGAGTGCACTTCATTTCCCAGGGTCCTTTGCGTTTGCGAAGCGCGCTGCAAAGCGAGAGCAGAGGTAATGTTGAAACTTTTAATATGTGGCAACACACTGCAAACAACAATATCACTTTTGAAACAAGTGCATATGGTACGGTGGAATATCTGTTAATGCAACTGTTGTGTTTGTTTACTCTAGTTACCGGCCTGAATCTCAACCTGGCCTTCATCGCTGGATGCCTTCTAGCAGCGATTGGCATGATCTGTGGAGTGATGATTCACAGATTCAAGAGGGCTGCTGTTCAGTATCAGCCTTTGCCAACAACTGAGCAATAAGATATAAGTGGAGATATCATACCATAATCCTACAATCCTACAATCTGTCTTTCTAGCTTTCTTTGAGATATATGAATACAATTGAAAAAATAATCCCGCTGCAATATGTTATCATTACCTTAAGTTTTTAGATCATGGGGTCCATCACTTTACACTACTGTATATGACACTTGCTCAATATTGTTGTTCTAAAAACTTGCTTCACACTACCTTACACATAATACCTTATACGCAAATGATTACTCAAAAAATTATTCATAAGTATTTATGAATAAGGCTTGAATAAAATAAATGTAATGGCTGTGCTCTATATGGGCCTTGATGTGGTGGAAGGGTTTGTGTTATGATTTCCAAGGATCTGTTGTCTGGAGTGATATGCTCCCATTGATTAAACACCATGTCAGTGCTGCCTCTGCCTCTGCAGTGATGCAGGCTCTTTCGTGACAATAACATAAGACAATAAGATAAGTGACAATAAGATAATAAGATAAGATAAGATAAGATATTCCTTTATTAATTCCCCTTAGGAGAAATTCACAGTGACCAGCAGTACAGGGGATAGATGAGTGCAATAAGAACCTGACTATAGTCAATATAACTATACATAGATCTACCTAGACAAGATTAGGTTAAATAAGTTAAGTTTAATGCGAGCTCTTAAAGTCAGGTCGGTGAAAAAGTGAGAACCTGTATTCATACATAGTAAACATCCTTGGTAGCTATCGATAGTGCAAAAATAGGTGTGCAAATGAATGTGCAAGATGCAAGATGTGCAAATGTGCAAAATTTTACAAGGTATTCCAGGTACAACATATGAATAGACCTAAAATAAAAACGGCTAGAAGACAGTCCAAGGTGTGTGGTGTGGTGTGTGTGTGTAGTGTGGAGTTCAGTCCATTGTTCAGTCCATTGTCTGGTGGTGTTGGGGCTTCCTAGAGCCTGATGGCTGATGGGATGAAAGAGCCCCCCAAGCGCATTGAGGCACGTTGCTGAGTGAGCCGTGGCTGAACGTGTTCCTGAGTTGCTTCAGTTCGGCATAGAGAGGAAGAGAGGGGTAGTCCAGGATCACCAGCAGCTTTCCCCTCGTCCTCCTCACTGTCACCGCCTCCACACAGTCCAGCTTCATCCCCACCGCAGAGCTCGCCTTCCTCCCCGGCTTCTACAGCTTACAGGCACCACCGCTCCCAATGCCTCCTCCCCAGCACACAGCAGCGAAGAAGGTGACACTGGCCACCGCAGACTGGTAGACCATCCGTAGCAGCCTCGTGCACACATTGAGAGATGACAGATGGACAGTGCAGTTGGTAGATAGACAGTGGTTATCATTGAGATGAACAGACCTAAAATGACAACGGCTAGAAAACAGCCTGGGGTGTGTGGTGTGTTATACAAATCCTTTATCTGGTGGTACTGGCGCTTCCGAGACGTTGGGAGCGGGTGGTTAAGGTATTGTAGAGCCAATAGAGCCAATAGAGCTGAGCTGTAAGGCCATGGTAATGATGAAAAGAGTCAAGTCATGGAGAGTCCTTGTGTTGTAAAAGAACAGCAAGGTATATATAAATACATAAAAGATAATTAGCTATTCATTGATAAAAAATGGATATGCACCACGAGCATCTTTCGGGTTCAGGTGTGGCGATGGATGGGTATGCACAGGTGAGGAAGCAGCCATCTTGGTTGTACTTTAAGAAGTGACAGGGACAGCCATCTTGGGTGAACACTGGGCAAAATGAGAAACAGTCTACATCAAGGTGAACCTGTGACAGGAATATTTCTGAATTAGGAATTAATGAAACCGGTAAGTAGAGCTTAGGCACTCGAATGCATTGCAAACGTGATGCTGGGCAATTATTTTAGCTTGTCGTGGACATGGGGTCTTTGGAACCGAAGATGCAGCTTGAGCACTTACAGATTCCGGAACGAGCAGGTTGTTGGGGCAACAGCCACCAGGACTGGGCTGGAGTTGCTGCGAAGGAGAGTTCTCCCTATGGGCCACTACAGACAAGAACTCTCAAGCCACTGCATGTGAAATTCTGCCTGCAGTTCACCCACCTTCCTGTGTGAAAACAAGGACGCAAGAAAGTTCAGCTGACGCTTGAAATGTTGTGTTTTGGGCCTTGAGAGGATGGGCTGACTGAGAACTATTGAAAAAAGTTTTAAACATCCATGCACTAAAGCCATGCACACGTTACACTTCCTGCTCCAAAGGCAAGGCAAGGCAAGGCAGTTTTATTTGTATAGCGCATTTCATACACAATGGAAAGTCAATGTGCTTTACATAAAACAAACGTTTAACAGTAAGATTTGGGAACATAAAAACATGCAATTTGAGAAATAAAAATAAGACCCAATACATACAATTACCCCCCCCCCCCCCCCCCCCCCTCCAACACACACTAATAATAAAAACAAAGTACAGAGAAATAGAAAGAGAGATAGATAAAAGATTGCAGCATAAAATAATGATTTGCTTTAAAATCATTGAAAGGACAAAGAGTGCAAATGAAAGATTAAAATGTAAAGTGCTTTAAAAGAGCTCAATCATAAGCACAGGAGAAGAGAAGTGTTTTAAACTTGGATTTAAAAATGTTGACAGTTGGGGCTGATTTCAGTTCTGCTGGTAGTTTGTTCCAGTTGTGTGCAACATAACAGCTAAAAGCTGCTTCACCATGTTTAGTTTGAACTCTGGGCTCAACAATCTGACCTGAGTCAGTAGATCTCAGAGCCCTACTGGGTTTATATTCTACTAACATGTCATTCATATATTCTGGACCTAAACCATTCAGTGATTTGTAGACCAGTAGCAGAACTTTAAAATCTATTCTATAGCTGACTGGGAGCCAGTGTAAAGACTTTAGAACTGGAGTAATGTGCTCTGATCTCTTTGTTCTGGTCAACACTCGAGCTGCAGCGTTCTGAATGAGCTGCAGCTGTTTAATGCTTTTTTGTGGGAGTCCAGTCAGAAGACTGTTACAGTACTTGAGATGAAAGCATGAATCAACTTCTCCTGGTCTGTTTGAGACATAAAATCCTTCACTCTGGATATGTTCTTATGCTGATAGAAGGCTGTTTTGGTGATTGATTTGATATGACTGCTGAAGGTCAGATCTGAGTCTATCAGCACGCCAAGATTTCGGACTTGGTCCCTAGTTTTTAGAGCGAGTGACTCGAGATGTTTACTGAGGGCAATCCTCAGCAATCCTATTCTCTTTATTGTCCTGATTTAATTGAAGGAAATTTTGGTTCATCCAATTTGTTACTTGCAAAGGAGAGAATCAACATAAATTGTATGCTTTACCAAAAGTGATCTAACCTGTGTGCTTATGTCTTAAAAAAAAAAAACAGCATACGATCTGACTGCGACCAGTACAATCCTTTTTTTTCATGGTCATGATATTTGATGGTTTGATGCCACACGTAGAGAGTCTTTTGGAATGGGACAAGAGGATGAGGCTCAAGTGGAAAAATATACTTCCTGTAAATCAATAGCCCACAAAGGATTGTGACAGCAATAATGTGGCCATACAAGACCTGAAAACATTCATTAGAAAAAGAATTTGCTGTCTGGTCAGGGATCTTCTTGGGAATGTTCTTCATCAACACGCAGGCCTGCCCACCTTTTTCTGTGTGGTTTGGGTAGCATATAAACTGAAGAGCATTGATCCGGTACCCTGGAGGAGAGGCACCATGTCTTCATACTTGATGTTCTTGGTTCAGCTGCTCCTGCTGATCTCAGCTGCATCTGCATCCTACTTCTATGGAGGCTCTGTGAGATTTATTCCCAAAGCAAGGAACCCGGATGGGTCACTTCAGGTAAGAAATATTTGATTCAACGGAGCATGACCATGGGCCCATTAGTCACCATTTCACTTATGTGCCTCACCGATTTTACTCTGCCACTTATTTTACTATTAAGCTGATACTTATCTGATTTGATTAGATCTGTTATTATTTATATTGCACATATACATCTTTTTTTATTGATTTCTATATTATTTTATTCTACTTTATTATACAAAGTAGAGATCACCCGGGCTGCAAGAATTTAACTGCTGGTAATGATGTACGTTGTTATCTGGTATGTGACAATAAACTTGAAACCTTGGAAGACCCATATGCAGAATTTAGACAGAAAATTAAAGGAATCTACACAGTGAGCATGAGATTGACATGGCCTTAGTATCAGACTTGTTGTCTAAACTTCTAACACCTTTAAAATTGAGAGACGAAGGGTGCTATCTCTCTAGGTGCAATTCAATTGCATAGTTAAATATATCAATGATTGTTGTAGACTAGCAATGGTTAACCTAGCAATTGAAATGCTTGAAACTTGTTCTGGTGACTTTCTTACTGTATCAACAGCAATAAAATGTCTCACCTTCTTCTGACAAATGTACTTGTTTGTTAGACGCTTGGGATAAAGGTGTCTGCTAAATGCCCTATATGTAAATGTAATGTAAATGGTTTTGACTTGCTTATTTCCAGTAAACCTGTGAATGTTGTAAAAGCTCAACGTAGGTCTCCTTCACAGGTGGACCTACATTCAAGGCAAACTTACAGAAGCTGCAATCAATATCATAATTTGACATGCTGGAGTGGTAACTGTGGCAACACATTGGGATCAGAGATTGGTATGATAGACAGTAGCAGCAATTCAGTACCCTATAAAAATGGTTGGTGTGAAACCGAAAAAGTGGAGTCAAGATATTTCCCCACTGAAGATCTGTTTGACATAAGGTGATGTTTTGTTGTAATTTATTCTTATATGATCCAATCCTACCGATGGGTTTGAGTTGGTTGTAGAAGACTTTCCAAAAAGCCCCATCACCTTGACCTCCAAAGGTGGAACTCAGCCCACCAGGCTTCCCCTGACAGCACCGAAACACAAACGCTCAATATGTTCCACAACTGCAGCTACGGCATCCACCACCACAATATCACCCACCACCACCACAGCACCCCCCACCAGGACCACAGCTCCACCCATCATTACCATAACTCAACCCACCACCTCCACCTCTCCATTGGATTGGATCTTATAAGAAGAAATTAGGATTGAATCAATTCAATGAATATACATTTTTGACTTGACATTGATACAGTGTTAAATGTCAGCAGTGGCTCAAATGTTTTGCCATTTAGCTGCAATGTTATTTCTATATACCAGGACAACTGGCTGCTGTTGGATTTACAATGTGAATCACTTGGGGTCCTGGAGACTATTCACACATGTGGACTTAAGAAGAAGATCTGATACCTGGCAGGCAAATAGCTCTCCAAATACTGCTATTCTGCCTTTCCTGAGGTATGTCTTTACCATATCATTAGTAATTCACAATATTTAGACAAAAGTGACTTATCATAGGATTCCATCTTGCCTGTCAATCACAGGTGCGTGAAATGCAACACTTCTCAGGGACGGAGAAACATTGGCAGGGAGCAGATTCACAATCTTGCGCTCTTCTGCTGCTTTCTGCGGTCTCTTGCCCTCTTTACAGCCCTTAAATCGAACCAACAGCTCCTTTTAAATGTAATTTCTTTACTTTCAATTAGAATTCCTGTGAACTGCCCAAGATCATATCATCTAATGACTGTTGACCCTGATGGTGACCAAGTCATATGCAGATATGGAGCTATCCTTAGCAGAGAATGCGTCACATGCAATCAACCCACAGGTTTCTACCTGGACGAGGTTTGTAAAAGCATATCTTGTTCCAATGTTGTTATCTTAACATCATGTTAAATGTGTCTGTCATCTTATATAACCTGATCACTGATTTTTTTTTTCAGGCTTACTGCATCCTACACTACGGGTACACTAAATACACAGGGGTGTATGGGTTTGAGTTGGTTGTAGAAGACTTTCCAAAAAGCCCCATCACCTTGACCTCCAAAGGTGGAACTCAGCCCACCAGGCTTCCCCTGCCAGCACCGAGACACAAACGCTCAATATGTTCCACAACTGCAGCTACGGCATCCACCACCACAATATCACCCACCACCACCACAGCACCCCCCACCAGGACCACAGCTCCACCCATCATTACCACAACTCAACCCACCACCTCCACAGTTCCGCCCACCACCTCAGCTCCACCCACCATCACTACAGCACCGCCCACTACCAGCACCACCACAGCATCGGCCACCAGCACCACAGATCTACCCACCAACTCTACAGCTCCACCCACCACCACAGGTCAACCCATCACCACCAAAACAACAGCAAGCAGTAGTAAAACTGCTCCCTGGTGGACTAAAACAACACAGTATCCTCCTCCACCAAAACAGTATCCAGTTCCCCTCAGTAAACTTCCTCTGCAATTCTCCCTTCTTGGTAAGCAAGAACGTTGGTATGCGCAATTCAAGGAATTGTGATGTTGTATGCTTTGTTTTTGGTTTGTTTGTCCTAAACTGCACTGCATTCTTCTTGCTCATCATATCATGTCTCAGTTGAGATACAAGTGCTCTAAGCTGTACAGCTAAAACATTTCTACTTCAACTGCAGTGGATTCAGCTGCTCCGTCCTGCACTGAAGGACTGTACTTGCCTCGGTTTGCTTCCCCAACACCCCGTCACGGAGACCGTCTGAAAGCTCAAGTAAACTATCAATTTGAAATGAGGATCAAAGCACAAGCTTCATATTCAACGTAAGGACATTTATCAGCCGACACCTTCTTACATTTCAACCTGCTCATTGAAGTCGTTCACAGAGCCTTCAAGTGTCCACCACAACTTAATGGTCTCATTATTAATTAATTTTGTTTGAATACAGAGTAGGGGATATCGTCTTCAGTGGACCCCTGAACACCACCAAGCACAGGATCGCAGCAGGAGAGTTTTACATTAGATGGACCCCCACTCAAGACCACCTCGGACACCAGATTCCAATTTGCTTCATTGCTGAAGCAGCTTCTTTGTGGGTTTATTATTTGAATATAATTGTAGTAAGTTACAAAAATGTATCTCTACAGGACCAAAGTTGAGCACACAATTTAAAGTGACCAAGTGTTGCCTAAAATAATTTTCAGGTATCAGAAGTATCAGTCTGAAATGCGATGTGTTGTCGTGGCTGTAGAAAATGGTGAGTATTGCAATTTTTAACACTTGTGACAAAAATCGATAGATTTTTGGTAGATAGATTTTGTGATAAGATCAAATTCAAAGCAGGGCAGTTTCCAATAGATCCCTGCTTGACATGCAGACACACACGGAGGTTGCAGGTTCGAACCATAGCGACGGTTTAAAACGTTTGTAAAACATGTCCTAGGTTGCATGCATTTTTCAACAAATATGTCTAGCAACTTAATTTCAATAGCAGCCATTTTCTGTTCAGTGTGTTTGCAATTGGTGACGAATAAACAACTTCTACAAATGTCCACACCAGTTAAAGCCCACGTGATCTGCACTGAAACCTCGATGACGGTAGCGTTGGATAAATCCTTATTCAATGGGCTTAGTGAAGATCTCCTGCGGCTGAACGACCCCAGCAACACAGCCTGCAGGCTACACTCCAACGGCACTCACGTCATCGCTGTCATCCCTCTCAATGCGTGTGGTACTCAGATTAAGGTAATGCAAATGACCCATGCAATTGTCAGAAAAGAATGCACTTTGCAGACGTGCGTTATTTTTCGATAACCGCACACCTTGTTGTGGATTCCCGCATATCATACCAAGGCCACTTACAAACAGTGTTGGGGTGACACTTTATATTACAACTCACATTATATTTTCCTTGTAACGAGTAATGTCACGCGTTGCTTCGCAATTCAAGTTCAATCAGATCTTAGCAGCAACCGGGCAATTGGAAAGCTTTCTGAAACATCAGCCCGACTGCTATATAGACTACATGAGATTTCCCAAACTAAATAAATGCTGCAAATGAATTGACAAAATGTTTTGGTTTATATTGGTCGACAACCTATGAGCTAAGCATTTGACTTGACGATGCTTCTGTAAGAGATGTCTGTCTCCAGACGATTACCTACACTATGATTACTGACCTCTTAACACAATTTTCTTTTCACCGGCCATGGTATAAAATGGATGTGGTGATATCCCAAGATCTGCAGATATGGTTACCATCAGTGGTTTTGTTCACGTCACCATGATATGTTATAACAAGTGTTCTTGATCTGCAGGAGGACAATGATAATCTCATCTTCAAGAATGAGATCACCACCTTTGAGGATGTCAGAGACATCATAACCAGAAAACATCTGCTGGAAGTTTGGTTTTTCTGCCAGTACCCAAAGCGTGGAAATATAACCCTGGGGTTCACATTACATAGGGACAACTTTACACTAATAGAGAGGGGCTTTGGGACATTCAGCTATAACTTTGAGTTCTACCCAGACAACCTCTTTGACACAATGGTCAAACCCGGTTCATACCCGCTGGAGTATGAGGTCGGAGAGAAGATTTACATACAGATAGAGGCCACGTCTTCAGTCAACAACACTGTGCTGTTTGTGGAGTCCTGCAGAGCTTCCCCTTACGATAACCCTAATTACAAGAAAACCTACTCCATCATAGAGAACGGGTAAACTACCTAACGACCTATTTGTCTTCCTTACATTCATTTTTATTGTTTGATGAGCTAAAAACATCTAAAAACAACAAACTACTACTACTAGATATTCTTGATGCAAATGGAGATGTTTCATTCGTCATATTTTTTGCTGATTTATTTAAACTAGGTGTACAGTGGACCCCACAGTGGTCATCTATTCCCCGAGTCACAATAAACAGTTTCGGTTTTCAGTCGATGCCTTCAAATTCATAGGACTACATGACCAGGTAAATCAGAACCAGTTCAGCAAATGAAAGAAATAACTTCACTGCAGAGGAAAAGCTCAAGTGTGGCCATGTATTGACAGTAGATCATTATGGTTCAGGTGTACATCAGCTGTTCAGTCATTCTCTGTGAGTCTGGGAACCCCAAAGCCAGGTGCTCCAAGGGATGTGTCACAATAACATCCACCTCAATTTATCGGTTCAAGAGAGCGGCTGTAATTGAAACAGGAGCCCATTTCATTTCCCAGGGTCCTTTGCGTTTGCGAAGCAAACCACAAAGCGAAAGCAGAGGTAATGTTGAAACTTTTTTGGCAATTTGTGGCAACACACTGCAAATAACAATCATGTCTTTGAAACAAGTGCATATGACACGGTGGAATATCTGTTAATGCAACTGTTGTGTTTGTTTACTATAGTTACCGGCCTGAATTTCAACCTGGCCTTCATCGCTGGATGCCTTCTAGCAGCTATTGGCATGATCTGTGGAGTGATGATTCACAGATTCAAGAGGGCTGCTGTTCAGTATCAGCCTTTGCCAACAACTGAGCAATAATATATAAGTGGAGATATCATAACACAATCCAACAAAACGTCTTTCCAATAATGAGCTTAGCTTTCTTTGAGACATATGAATACAATTAAAAAAAATCCCTCTGTAATATGTTATCATTATCTATGTTTTTACATCCAAAGTCAAAGTGAACTTTATCGTCAATCCTACCATGCAATTAGTGCAAGTAATCACACAGTGGATCGAAATTGATCGACCTGTTTCCCCATACTCCAAAATGTGTAGTAGTAATTTTAACATTCAACATATAACATATAACATAACATATAACATAGGATAACAGTGCAAATATACACACAGACCGGCAGTGGGCGTATACGTTGTACAGAATAGAAGAGAATAGAAAATTCACAGTGTGATTCAATGATGATATGTGGCTGAGGTGCAATATGGCAAAAGTGCAGAATAGCAGCATGGAGATACATGTGTATGTAAACATATATGACATTGTGCTTGCAAAGAGCATAGTGCAGACATTGAATTTAAATTGTGTTAAAGCAAAACGCCACCGTTTGTCCATACTGAACTACGTACTTCCCTGATCTTCGATGAGTTGATACATAGTACCTCTCTCGCTTTCCTGCGTGCACTCGATTGCTCTGGCACGCAGCGCTACTTTGATAGCATGTAGCTTGGCCCAGTATATTCCTTAGGATCACCACCAGAATAGAACCTCGACACAGACCATGACACCTCCTTCAACTCCTTCAATAGAACCAACGTGACTTTTTACTTCTACTAAGTAGTGCAGGTGATGCTGTGCAGCTCACGTTGGTTCTATTGACGGAAGTAACAAAGGGAGAGGATCTTTTAGGAGTGATTAAATTACTGCGCCAACGTCGAAGTGCTCCCAGGTGTTTTTTCGCCATACATTACATTTGATCCACATTTTATCCGCTTAGAAAATTGCCATGTTTTATTTTGTGTAACCATACTTGGGTCGTGTAAGTACTCACATAACCATATTTAAATAGGGAAAACATGGAAGTGCTTGGTTGCTTCTAACTTCACCCCCGTTTGGATCCTAAGGAATATACTGGGCCAAGCTACATGCTAGCGGTGATCTGGTCGTGATCTTCTCTGCTTTCCTCACCACCCTTTGTAGGGCCTTCTGGTCAGCAACAGGGCAGCTGCCATACCAGACTGAGAGGTTGCAGGTGAGGATGCTCTCAATAGCACCCCTGTAAAAGGTGGTGAGGGCAGAAGGGGGGAGGACAGCTGTTGTCCTCCGGCGAAGGAAGGAATCTTGAATTTCCCCCAGGGATCAATAAATAATTTTGAAACTTGAATCTTGAATCCCGTTGTCACTTTAAACTATATGACACTTGTTCAATATTAGTGTTCTCAAGCTTGCCTCACACTACCTTCTATCTATCTATCTATCTATCCATCTATCTATCTATCTATCTATCTATCTATCTATCTATCTATCTATCTATCTATCTATCTATCTATCTATCTATCTATCATCTATCTATCTATCTATCTATCTATCTATCTATCTATCTATCTATCATCTATCTATCTATCTATCTATCTATCTATCTATCTATCTATCTCATCTATCTGTCAGCAGCCAAATCTACATTCTACCAGAACAAGATCAACTCCTCTGCCTCCAACCCCAGAAAACTATTTTCCATGTTCTCCTCTCTCCTCAACCCTCCCTCGTTCTGTGCCTCGTTCCCTCGCCTGTCTTTCGTTTGCAATTAGTTCTTTGTGTATTTAAGTCCTGTCTTCTGTTGAGTCCTTGTCCGAGTCCCGTCGTTTATGTTAGTCGTCGGTTGCCTGTTCCTGTCCATACCTGTCTTTGTAAGTACAAATAAATAAGTTATAGCTACTTGTGCCTGCACTACTCTCTGCATCTGGGTCAACCTCCACCGCTAATCGTGACAGAGACAGCCCTCCTGACTGTGACCAAGTCCCTTTGTGCCGCCAAAGCCTCTTCCCTCTCATCGGTGCTTGTTCTCCTCGACCTGTCTGCGGCGTTCAACACTGTGAACCACCAGACCCTCCTCACCACTCTTGCTGATCTCGGCATTACCGACACTGCGCTAGCCTGGTTCACATCTTACCTTATGGATCGCACTCATCAGGTCACATGGAATGGCTCCCTGTCCAAACCCCGCTCGCTAAACACTGGAGTCCCTCAAGGCTCAGTACTAGGACCGCTTCTATTCTCCCTATATACCAGGGGCCGTATTACTAAAGATTCTTTGCACAAAGAGTTGCTCCTAGTGGCCAAATTCTAAGAAAATTCTTAGAATCATAACATTTTCTTAGAACTTCCCCTCAAAGTTAAGACTAAATCCTAGTAAAGATAAAAGGTATTCCTAAAGAATCTTAGCTCTTAAAGTGATGGTTCGGAGTAAAATTCACCCTGAGGTAATTTCCACCAATAATCCAGCCAAATACCCCCTCAGATGCATTTTTAGCGATGGTCAATATTGGTCAAGTTTAGGGGTATAAGCCGAATGGCTTAGTACTGGAGTGAATGGTACAGTGTGTATATCTCGTAAATTACCCCACTAATAATGCATGGATTGTTACCCAACTTCTGTAGTACATATAGGGTCTGCACTCACAAAACGAGGCATTTGAAAGTTTGTAAGTACACCAGGAGTTTATTTAAAAAAGTTTGTAAAAGTCCTCTTCAACTATATACAAATAAATGGGAATATAAAATCTAAACTATGGATTTAGGGACTGTCGCACACAACAAACAATGTACATAATATCAAGTATTCAATTATTTCAGTTGTCAATACATTTCGATGGAGTCTTGAATTCACTAACTTTTTCCTTACAGTTGTGAGTTTTGAAGAGGACTTTTACGAACTTTTCCGTAAAGACGGAAGTGACGTCGACGCAGCGGTAGCGTTAGCAGCAGAGAGTTGAAGCTATCGGGAAAGTGCTCTTTTAAATAAACTCCTGGGGCCTCATTTATCAACCGTGCGTATGCACAGATTTGTGCTTACGCAGTGCGTACGAACATTCCCACGCAAAGTATGGGATTTATCAACTTGTACTTGTGCGTAGGAACGTGCGTAAATTTAAGCACAACTCTGACCATGTGTACGCACAAAACCTAGTGGTAGAATAGTGAAACTACTAAGAGAACCCGTTAAGAGTCGCAGTGTTCAGCAATCACAAACGTCACACATATCCCCTGTATCCTCTAATTAATAACAATTCTCATTTAGTAAGTTAGCAGACATTTTTGAATAATTGGTATGACAAGCTATAAAAGACAGCTGGGACAGGACAACCTAAAAAAGACTACTTGAAATAAGGACGATGGCGCATCTTGCACTTTTGGAAAATTTAGAGACCGTGCGCTTTGCAGGGAGTGCGTTTTCAAAGAGCGTGTGGATTTGCTCAGTCAGAGCACAGAGTGGCTTCTCAGTAGGTATAGATTCCCAAAAAATATACTTGTGGATTTATGCCGGGATTTACAACATACTATATTGGAGCGAGAGACCAAACGAACCAAAGCCATCCCAGTGCACATTCAGCTCCTGTCCACACTGGGATTTTTGGCCACCGGGACATTTCAACATGCGGCATTTCACAGCCGACACTGAGTAGAATCATGCCAGCAGTGTTGGATGCAATCATTTCTCTAGCCCCACTTTACATTCAGTTCCCGTTAATTCCACGCCGTCGCTGGATTCGCAAATATGATTGGAGCCATATAGATTGCACACACATCACAATAAAAGCACCATCACACAATGAATTCAGTTACGTTAACAGGAAAGGACTTCATTTAATTAATACACAAATAATCTAATGCCAATATGTCTCTACTAAACGTTGTTGCCCGGTGGCCTGGAAGGAACGCACGATTCGTTCATCCTGCAGGTGGGTGCGCAGCTCCAAGCAGGAGCTATTGAGGATGGCTGGCATTGACATATTATTAAAGGGATTGCCGCTACCATATATGGTCAATTGGAGGCGTTTCTGAATGCAAATGACTCTAACCGTGCACGAGCATGGTAGTTGAGAACAGGTGGGATTTATCATCACGGATTACTTACTGGTGTGTGTACGACCCGTGTACGCACGTTTGATAAATGCAGATTTTTTTGTACTTACGCACATTCTAAATTTCATGCGTACGAACGAAATTAGAACTTTTCCTACGCACGGTTGATAAATGAGGCCCCTGGTGTACTTTCAAACTTTCAAATGCCTCGTTTTGTGAGTACAGACCCTATATGTACTACTACAGAAGTTGGGTAACAATCCATGCATTATTAGTGGGGTAATTTACGAGATATACACACTGTACCATTTGTAACATTCCGGCCACTGGGGCCACCGTAGGTGCGTGACAACTCACGCGGGATCTTCTGTGTGTGACGTGATTCAAGATAGCGGAATAAACAAAGCACACGCAAGCCAGTGTCAGCGGTTTATTTAATTAATAAAACTTAGTGCCAAAGGGCACAAGTATAACATGGTGTCAGAGTAGAGGTAGCATACTCACACAATAAGACCGAAATGGAGACCTTTGGCGTTCCTACGCCCAGGATGGACTGGGACTCGGCAAACCTCCCGGAAGCATGGCGCCGTTTCCAACAACACGCCGAGCTGATGTTCTCCGGGCCCCTGCAAGGAAAAGCAGAGAAGGATAAGTGCAGTTACCTGTTGTTGTGGGTCGGGGAGAAAGGCAGGGATATATATAATACATGGACATTGTCAGGAGATGACGCTAAAAAGTTAAAGACGTACTACGAGAAGTACACAACGTATCTCACTCCCAAGTCCAACCCCATTTATGCCAGATACCGCTTCCATGAGAGAAGGCAAGGTGACAAAGAAACGTTCGAACGTTTCATTACTGAGTTGAAACTACTCGTGAGGGACTGCGGTTATCCGAACAGCGATGAGATGATTAGAGACCGCATAGTCATCGCAACCAACTCTCCACGTGTACGCGAGAAGCTACTCAGCTATGGCGCAGAGCTCACGCTAGAAAAGACTATCAACATAGCACGGTCTTACGAGATAGCCCAAGCACAAATGAAAGAAATGACAGAAAATAAGGACCATGCTAGTGAAGCAGTGCACACCATTAGCAAGAGACCTGACAACAGGAGATCATTTAATAGAGGGGCAAGACCAAAGGAGCCTACCTCAGCCCACACAGGCTGTGGCAGGTGCGGAGGCCAACACAGTGCCAAAGACATGTGCCCGGCGAAAGGCAAGCAATGCCTAAACTGCAGCAAGCTGAATCAATTCGCCAAAGTGTGTAAATCAAAGGCTGCTACGCCGCGCCACCGTAAAGCCATACACGCCCTGATGGAAGCGAGCGACGAGGAGGAACAGGAACTCTTTATAGATGGGCTCATGACGGAGAACGCTGGCAAAGACATCGAACAAGCCTACGCTGAGATAAAGGTAGCCACACAGAACATTAAGTTCAAGATAGACACTGGGGCACAGACAAATGCCATTCCTGAATACATGTTCCGACGGTTATTCAAAGAAGTAGCCCTACAGCCAGCTACTCAGAGGCTCACTTCCTACGGAGGCGAGCAGCTGAAGGTGAGCGGCACCTGTCAGCTAAGGTGCAAACACAAAGACCGCTCAGCGACATTGGAGTTCCACATCGTCGACACCAAAGCGCCACCCATACTAGGCATGAGGGCCAGCTTGGACCTGAACCTGATCAAGCTGATATTGGCAGTAACAAGAGAGGACGAGGCACAGAGTCTGCTAGAGGAGTATGCAGACATTTTCCAGGGTATTGGAGAATTCCCAGGTGAATGTCGCCTCCACGTCGACCCGGATGCCACACCCGTGGCATACCCGCCACGCCGCGTCCCCATCGCACTGCGCGCCAGGCTCAAGCAAGAGCTGGACAAGATGGAAAAGTCCAACATCATATGCAAGGTGACTGAGCCCACCGAGTGGGTGATTGCACTCGTGGTAGTAGAGAAGCCACACAGTGGCAAACTGAGAATATGCCTGGACCCCAGGGACCTCAACAAGGCACTCCAAAGACCTCACTACCCACTGCCCACACTAGAGGATGCCACGACGAAGCTAGCTGGAGCACAGTTTTTCAGCGTCCTGGACGCCAGGTCCGGCTACTGGACAATCAAGCTGTGTCCAAAGTCATCCATGCTGACGACGTTCAACACGCCATTCGGCCGATACCGATTCCTCAGGTTACCTTTCGGGCTCAACACGGCCCAAGACGAGTTCCAGAGGCGGGCCGACGAGACGTACGAAGGCCTCAGTGGAGTGACAGCCATCGTCGACGACATCCTGGTGTTCGGAAAGACGAAACAAGAGCACGACGAGAATCTCAGGGCCATGCTGCAGCGCACGAGAGAGAGAGGGGTACGACTGAACCCAGAAAAGTGCCAGATCTGCGTGCCTGAGGTCAAATATTTTGGACATACGCTGTCCCATGAGGGTATAAAACCAGACCCCGCCAAGGTAAAAGCCATCCAAGAGATGCCACCGCCGAAGAACAAAGCCGAGCTGGAAACTATCCTAGGGATGAAAATTACCTGGCCAGATTCGCACCACACCTGTCTCAGATAAACTCACCATTACGGCAGCTCCTAAAGCAGGAAAACGAGTTCGCATGGGACCAGCAGCATGAGGAGGCGTTCAGTCGAATCAAAGAACTGATAACGCACCACCCTGTGCTCACATTCTTCGATCCACACAAGGAGCTGAGGCTCCAGGTCGATGCCTCAAAAAGCGGCCTGGGAGCAGTCATGCTTCAAGACGAGAGACCTGTGGCGTACTCATCCAAATCACTCAACAGCACAGAGGAAAACTACGCACAAATAGAAAAAGAGCTATATGCCGTGCTGTTTGGGTGCAAGCGATTTCACGAATACATGTACGGCCGCAGGGTGATCGTTGAGTCGGACCACAAGCCGTTGGAAGCCATACTACGCAAACCCCTGGCTGCAGCGCCCCCACGGCTCCAAAGGATGATACTGCAATTACAGAGGTACAGCATCCAGATCATTCACCGCCCTGGGAAAGACATACCAGTGGCCGACACCCTGTCACGTAAGTCGATACAGCATCACGACAGCAGGATAACAGAAGGTTTAGAGGCACAAGTACACACGCTCATCAGCAACATCCCAGTGAGTAAGACCAAGCTGCAGGAAATCAAAGAGGCAACAGCCCAAGATGCCCAGTTTACCACACTCAGGAACACCACGAGATCAGGTTGGCCCGACGAAAGGAGGAAGTGTCCACTCAACATCCAAGAATATTGGAACCACAGGAACGAGATCGCTGAAGTCGAAGGCATACTGTTTAAAGGTGAGAAAATCATCATCCCTCACACCCTCAGAGCCGACATGATTGCCCGCATACACACCGGACACATGGGCATAGAGAAAAGTAAGAGCCGCGCTCGTGACATCCTTTTCTGGCCCGGCATGGGGAAAGAAATAGAAGCAGCTGTGGCAGAGTGCGACATATGCCAGGAACGACGCAGCTCCAACGCCAAAGAGCCACTCCTTTCGTACGCCATACCAGAGAGACCATGGCAGGTTGTGGGAACTGACCTGTTCACATGGAACTCACAAGATTTCATCATCATTGTTGACTATTTCAGCAGATACTTCGAGATGGAGAAACTTGCCGGCTGCACCTCGTCTGCAGTCATCACAAAGTGCAAGGCGTCATTCGCACGCCACGGCATCCCAGACACGGTGGTCAGCGACAACGGGCCGTGCTACAGCTCCACCGAGTTCCGCGGTTTCGCAGACGAGTGGGACTTTAAGCATGTCACCTCAAGCCCGCGCTACCCACAAAGCAACGGCCTCGCCGAAAGAACAGTCCAGACGGCGAAACACATCCTAGACAAGGCCAAGGCCCGTAAGAAAGATCACCATCTGTGTCTGTTAGAATACAGGAACACCCCAGTCGACAACCTAAAGTCCCCCGCCCAACTCTTGATGAGCCGCAGACTCCGCTCAGTGCTCCCAGTGACTGCGAGACAGCTGAAGCCACAAGCGGCACATCAAAAAGTTGTACGTGAGAGGAGAGAAGCATGCCAGCACCGCCAGCAGGTATACTACAACAGATCTGCAAGACCACTCTCCCACCTACCTGTCGGCGCGCCTGTTCGTTTCCAGCAAGACGACGGTTCTTGGAAACCAGCAACAGTAACACAACTGGCAGACACGCAAAGAAGCTACCATATCCAAACCAGCGAGGGACAGACGTTCCGACGCAACAGGCGGCACCTTCACGAGAGCAAAGGAAGCCCTAACACCACTGACACCCAAAACACACACACCAACACCATACAACAGCACTCACCTGACAAAAACATGCAGCCCCCACACCCCAAGCCTGTGGACCAACCACCGCTGGACAGCCAGCCACCTGGTCACACAACAAGATCCGGCCGCACCACCAGGCCGAGGCAAGTCCTCGACTTATAAATATTGTAAGGGTGTAGGCGGATCGCTGCCCAAAAAAAAAAGACAAATGTACTTGTTGGAAATACTCACCTGTTGGTTGAATGCAATAACAAAAAAAAAAAATAACAAAAAAAAAAATGAAGTTTACATGTGACATAATGGATGTACTTGAAATGTTTCGCATAATTCTGCGTTTACCTCATTTGTGTTGGATACACTGCTGCAAAACACTATATCCCAGTTGATGACCAAAGAATGTGTAGGCAATATCCAGAGTTACAAAGATTGTTGCACTTTGTTTTAAATGCACTAACAAATACTTGTTCCCTGTGTGTTAAGTGAATAACCCTGTTTTTTTTGTTAAGAAGGGAGATGTAACATTCCGGCCACTGGGGCCACCGTAGGTGCGTGACAACTCACGCGGGATCTTCTGTGTGTGACGTGATTCAAGATGGCGGAATAAACAAAGCACACGCAAGCCAGTGTCAGCGGTTTATTTAATTAATAAAACTTAGTGCCAAAGGGCACAAGTATAACACCATTCACTCCAGTACTAAGCCATTCGGCTTATACCCCTAAACTTGACCAATATTGACCGTCGCTAAAAATGCATCTGAGGGGGTATTTGGCTGGATTATTGGTGGAAATTACCTCAGGGTGAATTTTACTCCGAACCATCACTTTAAGAGAGCTCCTAAGGTGAAATCTGCTAAGAGCAGGGAGGAGGACTTTTAAGAGGCTTAGGAGAGTTTCATAAGCAGATGAGAAAATGGCTGAAAGAAGAGGCAGGAGAAATATTCTCCAAACACTGAATGACAGTGAGGTAATTAGATGCTACAGATTGGATCGTGCAGGAATCGTGTTTGTGGTAGATTTGAATGCCACCCAACACTGCTTCTTATGGTACAGCCAGCAATTACAGAAATTGATGAAAGCTGAGCCATTTTACCCTCGTACCAAATGCATGAAGTGCTAAAATCACTAGCATGGTAAATAAATGTAAGCAAATAAATATAACTATCAGCATGTCAGTACTGTGCAAGTAGACCTGAGTTTTCACACATTTTGTGGGATAATTTTAAGGATCAACCAATCACATTTCTTAAAAGAATGAGTCATACCTAGCAACGGGGTCAACCACACCTCCTCACTAAAATAGTTTTTGTCCATTCCTTGCTCAGAGTTCTCTGAGAATGTTCTGGAATCACTCTTAAGCTAAGACTCCTTGCTAGGAATTTTTAGACTAAGTTAGGAGCTCTCTGATAACCCTTTTCCACCGCCACAAACCAGGTGCTGGTTCTGGGCTGATGCTAGTACGAGTTCGGTGTTGGTGCTACCTGCCGATTATCCAAGAACCAGCTCGTTTTTCCACAGACTGAAAGCCAGAGTAGCGCCTGGCAGCTGCTGTCATGTAACTTTAACAACAACAATCCATCCTACTGCTGGCTTTACAAGCTTACACCTCTATTAAAAAACGCCGACAGTAGCCTATGTTTATTTTTTTGTAGTTCTACTTGTTGTATTGTGCCACTGTTCATTATTTTATTTTTTATTTTTTATTTTTATAGTTCGTTATTTATGTTTGATGTTGTCGGCGTCATAGACGAGTCGTCGTCATAGACAGTGGTGACCTTTCCCTTAGCTGATTGGCTGTCCAAAAAAAAGCTGCGGTGACATTGCAGCGTTTTTTTTTTCTGAAAAGTTAAACTATTTTCAACCCGAAGCGCTCAAAGCGGCCGCCTAAAAGCAAGCGGAGCGCTGAAAAAAAGACGCTGGAGGTGACGCCTTTTCTCTATGAGGCCGCAGTCGACTGCATACGCTCTGTTCTCATTGAAATAGCATTGAAATAGCTTGAAAAAAAGCGCTAGCGCTTAGAAATAAACGCTATATAACACCGTCAGTCGTCACGATACACGTTACAATGTCACGATAACCCCGCCCCTAGCAGCCGACGTCACCGGTTCTTGTTTCTGGTCAAGCATTAAATCGGTGCTAAAGTGGAACCTGTTTTGCAGAGCCGGAGCCAGACTTATTTTTGTGGAAAATCTAAGAACTGGTTCTAAATTTGTCGCTGGCTATGAACCAGCACTGGAACCGCCTCGGTGGAAAAGGGGTATGAGAGGATTCTCAGAATCTTTAGTAATACGGCCCCAGATCTCTAGGCTCTGCAATCACATCACATGGTTTTTCCTATCACTGTTATGCGGACGATACTCAACTGTTCCTCTCGTTCCCCGCCTCAGACATTCTGATTGCAACATGCATCCCAGACTGTTTGGCAGACATAAGCTCTTTGACAACTGCGCACCAACTCAAGCTAATTCTTGCAAAGACTGAGCTTCTCTACATACCGGGAAAAGACTGTCCTCACAGGGACCTACTGGTCTCCATCGAGGGCATCACAGATTGTGCCTCACCGACCGCAAGGAACCTGGGCGTAAAACTCGTCAACCTGCAAACATCACTGCAGTGACCCGATCCTGTAAATTTGCTCTCTACAACATCCGCAGGATCTGGCCATTCCTCACGAGGGAAGCAACACAGCTCCTGACCCAAGCACTTGTCATCTCCCGCCTCGACTACTGCAACTCGCTCTTAGCTGGACAACCTGCAACCGCGATAAAACCTTTGCAGCAGATCCAGAACACTGCAGCACGCCTTGTGTTCAACCAAAACAAATTCTCCAACATGACCCCCCTCTTCCATGAACTCCTCTGGCACCCTGTAGTGGCTCGCATCAAATTCAAGATGATGGTACTGGCCTACAAAGCCATTAATGGAACTGCCCCTACCTACCTACCTCCAAGCATTAGTAAAACCCCATGCCCCTACTTGAGCACTCCACTCAACTACCTCAGCTGGTCGGCTGGTACCTCCACCACTTAAAGGAGGAAAAAGTCAGATGGCGAAATCACAACTCTGTGTATGTGTGTGTGGCGTGCACATGTGCTGGCTTGTATGTAAACAACACACACTGGCTCCGATTGGCTACCATGAAACATGAAACGTGGGTTAACATCGTTGTTAACCCACCCGGTCTCCTCACTAGCAGTTTGTGCATTTACATTCCATTTAATGTAAATGTGTTTGTGGTGTCAAATTGAGCATATGTTGTACTGTAAAGCTCTGGCAAAGATGGACATTGAAAATGTCCTGTGTTTGCATTAAAACACATCCTTAAAGTTCCTTTTTAAGACTTTTACAAATAATCTGTTTACTTGCCTTGAATACTTCGGATTATAGCAAGAAACCAACGTAGGCACATTAGTGAAAGTTAAAAAAAAAAAAAAGATATATTCCACTCGCCCCTCCTTGAGCCGCAACCTTAACGTGGTGGAGGGGTTTGCGTGTCCCAATGACCCTGGGGGCTATATTGTCGGGGGCTTCATGCCCCTGGTAGGGCCACCCAAGGCAAGCAGGTCCTAGGCGAGGGTCCAGACAAAGAGTGGCTCAAAGATGACCCCAAAGAAGAGTACAATTTTTGGAAGTGGGTTTCCCTTGCCCGGACGTGGGTCACTGGGGCCCCCCCCTGGAGCCAGGCCTGGGGGAGGGGCCCGTTGGCGAGCGCCTGGTGGCCGGGTCTACGCCCGCGGGGCCCGGTCGGGCACAGCCCGAAGGGACGACGCAGGACCCCCTTCCCATGGGTTCACCACCCGTGGGAGGGGCCAAAGGGGTCGGGTGCTATGTGAGCTGGGCGGCAGCAGGAGGCGGGGACCTGGACGGTCCGACCCTCGGCTGCAGAAGCTAGCTCTGGGGACGTGGAATGTCACCTCTCCGGCGGGGAAGGAGCCTGAGCTGGTGTGCGAGGCTGAGAGGTACCGGCTGGACATAGTCGGGCTCACCTCGACACACAGTTTGGGCTCCGGAACCAGCATCCTTGAGAGGGGTTGGACTCTTTTCCACTCTGGAGTTGCCCCTGGGGAGAGGCGCCGAGCGGGGGTGGGAATGCTTATTTCCCCCCGGCTCGGCGCCTGTACGTTGGGGTTCACCCCAGTGGACGAGAGGGTAGCCTCCCTCCGCCTTCGGGTGGGGGGACGGGTCCTGACTGTCGTTTGTGCTTATGCACCGAACGGCAGTTCAGAGTACCCACCCTTTCTGGAGTCCTTGGAGGGGGTGTTAGAAAGCGCCCCATCTGGGGACTCCCTTGTTCTGCTGGGGGACTTCAACGCCCATGTGGGCAATGACAGTGAGACCTGGAGGGGCGTGATTGGGAGGAACGGTCCCCCTGATCTGAACCCGAGTGGTGTTTTGTTGTTGGACTTCTGTGCTCGTCATGGATTGTCCATAACGAACACCAAGTTCAAGCATAAGGGTGTCCACATGTGCACTTGGCACCAGGACACCCTAGGCCGCAGTTCGATGATCGACTTTGTAGTTGTATCATCGGACTTGCGGCCGCATGTCTTGAACACTCGGGTGAAGAGAGGGGCGGAGCTGTCAACTGATCACCACCTGGTGGCGAGTTGGCTCCGATGGCGGGGGAAGATGCCGGTCAGACCTGGCAGACCCAAACGTACTGTGAGGGTCTGCTGGGAACGTCTGGCTGAATCTCCTGTCAGAACGAGCTTCAACTCCCACCTCCGGGAGAGCTTCAACCATGTCCCGCGGGAGGCGGGGGACATAGAGTCCGAGTGGACCTTGTTCCGTGCCTCCATTGTTGAAGCGGCCGACCGGAGCTGTGGCCGTAAGGTCGTCGGTGCCTGTCGCGGCGGCAACCCCCGAACCCGCTGGTGGACCCCAGCGGTAAGGGATGCCGTCAAGCTGAAGAAGGAGTCCTACCGGGCCTTTTTGGCCCGTGGGACTCCTGAGGCAGCTGATGGGTACCAGCGGGCCAAGCGGGGCGCGGCTTTGGCGGTTGCGGAGGCAAAAACTCAGGTGTGGGAGGAGTTTGGTGAGGCCATGGAGAAGGACTTCCGAACGGCTTCGAGGAGGTTCTGGACCACCATCCGGCGTCTCAGGAGGGGGAAGCAGTGCTCTGTCAACACCGTGTATGGGAGAGACGGGGCGCTGCTGACCTCGACTCGGGACGTTGTGAATCGGTGGGGGGAATACTTCGAAGACCTCCTCAATCCCACCAACACGCCTTCCACTGAGGAAGCAGGGTCTGGGGACTCGGGGGGGGGGACTCTCCTATCTCCAGGGCTGAGATCGCCGAGGTGGTTAATAAGCTCCTCGGTGGCAGGGCCCCGGGGGTGGATGAGATCCGCCCCGAGTTCCTAAAGGCCCTGGATGCTGTGGGGCTGTCTTGGTTGACACGTCTCTGCAGCATCGCGTGGACATCGGGGGCAGTGCCTCTGGATTGGCAGACCGGGGTGGTGGTTCCCCTCTTCAAAAAGGGGGACCGGAGGGTGTGCTCCAACTACAGGGGGATCACACTCCTCAGCCTCCCCGGTAAGGTCTATTCGGGGGTCCTGGAGAGGAGGGTCCGTAGGATAGTCGAACCTCGGATTCAGGGGGAGCAATGTGGTTTTCGTTCCGGCCGTGGAACTGTGGACCAGCTCTATAGCCTTGGCGCGGTACTCGAGGGTGCATGGGAGTTCGCCCAACCAGTCTACATGTGCTTTGTGGACTTGGAGAAGGCGTTCGACCGTGTCCCTCGGGGAGCCCTGTGGGGGGTGCTCCGGGAGTATGGGGTACCGGGCCCGCTGTTACGGGCCATCGGGTCCCTGTACTCCCGGTGCCAGAGCTTGGTCCGCATTGCCGGCAGTAAAGCCTGGTTTATACTTCTGCGTAGGGATCGCGTCGTGATCACGCAATGGCCACGCCGTTGCTCGGACGCCGTCATGAGCCCGTGATACTTCTGCGGAGGGATTGCGTTGGGTTTACGTCTCAAAATGCAATTCATTGCCACACCGATAGAGGGACCAGACCATTCTGGTCATTACATACGGATTACTAGCGAGTTAAAAAAAAGTTTCGAGTAGAAATGAAGGCAAAAGTTTTATACGTTTTTTATCAACAGATATGACTATATGATACGATTGCTTTATACAATATACAGCTATGTAGTTTATTATGGATTACTTTCTAAATGTCTTGATCTAACGTGACATAACCGTTCTTTATCAAGAACGGCTTTTTAACTCACTAGTAATCCGTATGTAATGACCATCTGATCATTACATACGGACACACACACACACACACACACACACACACACACACACACACACACACACACACACACACACACACAAACACACACACACACACACACACACACATACATATATATATGTTGTCGCCAATCAGTCGAAGCATTTATCAAGGCTGTGTTTACACCGTGGCGGTGTTTACGAGTGGAAACCGGAAAAGCGATCTCCAGCCGATGTAGCTCGCGGACCAATCACAGCCAAAGCCAAAGCGTTGGGACGGCGTCGCCTCGACGCGCGTCTAGGATTTGGGGAGGTGCACGTCGAGGACGCAAAGGGTCCGCAAAGGGTCCGCAAAGGGTCCGCCGTGGGTCCGCCGTCCCAACGCGTCGCGTCGACGCGGAAGTATAAACGAAGCATAACTAGGCCTTAAGTCGAGCCTGTTTCCGGTGAGGGTTGGCCTCCGCCAGGGCTGCCCTTTGTCACCGATTCTGTTCACAACTTTTATGGACAGAATTTCAAGGCGCAGCCAGGGCGTTGAGGGGTTACGGTTCGGTGGCCTCAGGATTGCGTCACTGCTTTTCGCAGATGATCTTGTCCTGTTGGCTTCATCGGGCCGTGACCTTCAGCTCTCACTGGAGCGGTTCGAAGCCGAATGTGAAGCGGCTGGGATGAGGATCAGCACCTCCAAATCCGAGGCCATGGTTCTCGGCCGGAAAAGGGTGGAGTGCACTCTCCGGGTCGGGGAGGAGATTCTGCCTCAAGTGGAGGAGTTCAAGTATCTCGGGGTCTTGTTCACGAGTGAGGGGAGGATGGAGCGGGAGATTGACCGACAGATCGGTGCGGTGTCGGCAGTGATGCGGGCTCTGCACCGGTCCGTCATGGTGAAGAAGGAGCTGAGACCAGGTCCGGCCTGAGATTAGTTGTGATGATCTCAGGCGGAAAGACGAGCTCCTGGTCTAGATCAACCTTTTCCAACCTACTTTTCCAATCCCGGGCATTGTCCAGGGAGGTCGCTTCCACTCTAGCAGATGTATTTGCTGGGAGTTGTCCTGCTCTTATGAAAGGGGTGGTGTTCGGATATCCGGATGGTGAGGGATGAAGGGCGTTGTTGGTAGATCTTCTTCCTTCCAGAGTGATCATCAGTTGTCGTAGGACCTGGTTGTGTCTCCAGGTGTAGCGGCCTTGGGACAAACTGGTTTTGCAGCCGGTGAGAATGTGCCTGAGTGTTGCAGGGGTTTGGCAGAGAGCACATGTTGGATCCTCTCCGAGCCACTGGTTTAGGTTCTTGGGTGAGGGAAGAACATCGTAGGTGGCTCTGATGATGACGAGTTGGCCTCCTTCCATCTCTCAAAGATCCCTCCATGTGAGCTTACGATGTTCCAGGTTTTCCCAGCTTGGCATTGGCCAAGCTGGGCATTAGCATTGGCATTGGCCTTGTTTGGACTGCAAAGACTGCCTTTGCACATCTTGCTGCCTCTTCCTGCTGTCGGACCTCAGCCACCACCAGCTTTCTCCTCTGGGTTGATGTTGCCTTGCACCATGTGGGTCAGCTTGTTCCGAGTCCAAACCCACCTCTTACATGCTGCACCTGTCCTACAATGTCTCCATGTCTGAGAGCAGATTTTGCTTGCTCTACAGCCTCAGTTGGGGTCCATTTCCTGCCAGTTGCCAGTATAGGGGCAGCCGCTCGGACCGCGTCATCTTCAGACTCGGTCAGGGTCATGTTCAGCCTCACTTTGGTGCATTTGTACTCCTGTGTGAGGCTAGAGACAGGCAGTTCCAGGGCCCCATGCCCATACAGGCCGATATTGCTGAGGCAACGGGGAAGACCAAGCCACTTCTTGATGTAAGAGCTGACTGTTGTTGATGTATACAAAATAAACTCTGTGCCAAACAAGCCTGCAGACACTTAGACAGAGGCCCATAAGGCCCTGTGCAAAGCAGGCGGTTGATTTGAAACACACCTACAATATATACCATACAGAACCGATACGGCCTTGCAGACTCGAGAGATTAGAGAGTCACGTATCCTGCGAAGGAATGCCGCCAGTAAGTATCAACCGTAGCATAACAAAAAGAAGAAGCCACCGTCGAAATTACACCCAACCCGGCCTTGAAAGGAACCAAGGCCAAGCAGGTGGTGCACCCAGACAAACCGAGGCACGTAGCCTGGCACAATATCACACCATGAATGGAGCCTTGTTGCAATATCAGTAATACGTGTGAGCCCCCCGCCCTTGAGGCAGGGACTTTTTATAAATATGACTGGCAAACTATGTACGGGGCTCTTCCTAGGCAGACTCTCATAGAGACGACGCGCAGGGCGAACCCGAGCTCGTTAAAGTACTCCAATCGACTGAAATAACCTGTAATGACGATGACCCTTAGATAAACTCAACAAGAACCCTCCATCATTTGGTCAGACTGGTTTTTGGTGATCCACTTCCATCGGGTCCACCCCGGAGGGTTGAACGGTAGGTTTTTACTATGCAACACTGTCCTCTCCAGCTTCTCGACTTTAGTCATGGGGATCTCATAAACTGTTAAAGGCCACATCAGGCGGGGGAGCAATCCAAACTGCAGACACCACAGCTTCAACTTGGCAGGAAGCAAGGTCTTGTCGATGCTGGCAAGGCCTTTGATGGTTTCTTCCCTCAGCTGATCGCTCTGGTCTGAGTCTTTGAGGTTCTCGTTGTACCAGCGCCCTAGGCTCTTATCAGGTAGCTCTGACACCAAAGAAATGGGTATGTCGTTGATGTAGAACCTCTGGTCCACAACTTTTCCTCGAATGATGGATATGCTCCTGAATTTGCTGGGTTTCAGCTTCATCCTTGCCCATGTGATGTTCTTATGAAGCTTCTCTAATAGCCGTTTCGTGCATGCAATGGTGGATGTTAAGGTGGTCATGTCATCCACGTAGGCGCGAATGGGAGGTAGACGCTTTCCACACTGCAGACGTTCACCTCCTACAACCCACTTGGACGCTCGGATGATCACTTCCATTGCCATGCTAAAGGCTAGTGGGGAGATGGTACATCCTGCCATTATTCCTATTTCCAGGACTGCCATGATGTTGTGTTTTCTGTTGTTTTGACACAGAATTGCAGGTCTTGGAAGTAGTTTTTGACAAGGTTTGTGATGTTATTTGGGATGTGGAAGAAGTTGAAGGCTGTCCAGATGAGGGAATGAGGGACAGATCCAAAAGCATTGGCTTGGTCCAGGAATAAGACGTGCAGGTCTCCCCCTTCCCTTTTGGCGGATTGGAGTTGGTGCCATATCATGCTGGGGTTTTCTAAGCATCCTGAGAAACCGGGTATGCCCGCTTTCTGGACCGATGTGTTAATCAAGTTGTTTTGTTTCAGGTAGGTTGTCATCCTTTGAGCAACAATGCTAAAGGAGACCTTCCCTTCGACATTCAACAGATTGATCTGTCGGAATTGGTCGATGTTTGAGGCATCCTTCTCCTTGGGGATTACCACTTCTCCCGCTCTCTGCCAAGCTTTTGGGATGGTCTGTGTCTTCCATGCCACCTTCATTTGTTTCCACAAAAAAGACACAGGCAATCCCTTGTTTGTAATTCATGCCAAAGTTATTGAAATTCATGCATTACGAAATGCTCGCTACATGTGTTCCTCCACGTGCTCATGCCATTTCAATTCCTACAATCATACTGAGCTGACAACACTTGCTAGTGTTAGTGACGTTTTAATGCTTGATACAATTAACATGTAATTACACTCGGGGAATGTGGGGAATTCACAAATGCCTTCTTTCCGATAAAAGGATAGCTCACAAAGGATAATCACAGTCAATATCAAAAAGCACCACGAGCCAGATTGCATGCTGGACACGCTTTTCAGAAATGCCCCTGACTTCCTGTAACAATGCATCCTCTGATGTCTTATTGAAATAACTTCCTTAATAACACCAGAAAAACCAGTTATTAAGATTCAAGATATACTGATGTACTGATGGACTTGGCACCAGCCTTGTTTCCTTATGGTATGTTGTGGGTGGGGAATTGACTAATGCTGAAGGTATAAAGACGTTGATACATTAGTGCTAATCTGCAGGGTTTAGAGAGTTAAGATTCCAGCACCATGGCTTCCTTCTTGATTTTCTCAATCCAGTTGCTCCTAGTGGTCTCACTTGCATCTGCAACACATTTTACTGCGGGCACTTGCAAAGTTGTTCCCAAAGAAAGAAAACTGGATGGGTCAATTCAGGTAAGAATTCAAACAACATATATATTTCAAGCAATATAATTACACAATAGGATGTAATGCATTATGTGTGTATAAAATCAACCCCTTGGTTAAATTATAATGTAAGATTAGCTCTTGCAAAACATTTATGAATGAGTACCTGATAATGTATTTATAAATATGGTAATACATGGCAATAAGGTTCCATTATTTCAGAATTAGTTAACATTAGTAGAGGAAGTTATATGCATTAAACAACTGTGAATTAACTAGGGTTGCACCGAATCCAGTATTCGGGTTCGGATTCGGCCGAATATTGGGCTTTTTTGAGGGGTTCGGGTTCTGCCGAACCTTGGCATTTTTTTTCCACCAAACCCGAATCCTACGCTTTCACTGCGCGCTGGTCGACGTAATTATCTGTTTACAAAAAAGTAGCGCATTGGAATGCAGTGGCTATAGCCGCGAGAAAACGAAAATGCAAGTAGTGAACAGAAAAAGTGTAGTTTGGCAGTTCTTTCAGATTAAAGAAGGCGATTCAAGTCGAGCTACATGTTCAATTTACAATGCCGATTTGTCTCGTGGTGGCAAGGAACCTAAACAATACACAACATTCCCGCTGTTAAAGCATTTGCTTATGAAACATCCGAAAGAATACGAGTTGTGCACGAAGGAAAACTTCTCATCATTGCTTATGATCTAAACGAAAAAAAAAAACAGCCTATTATCCATGTTGATGGATTAAATGTTCAATAACATTCATTTCAGTTAAGTCACCAAACATATTCTGTTTGTTTTATTTGTTGTTTTTTTAAGAAAAACACTTTACTTTGCAGAAAGTTGCCTATTTTTTCCCAGTGAAAATTCAATCAAACGAAAAATACACTGATGTTGACGTTGTTTACTTCATTAATGTGTTTAGTGTTAATGGAGTAGGATTCGGTATTCGGGTTCGGATTCGGCAGAATCTTAACCAGTGGATTCGGTATTCGGCAGAACCCTAAAAATCTGGATTCGGTGCATCCCTAGAATTAACAGTTAACTAGTAATCCAACCAATAATTTACTAATGGTGTTCATGTTAACTAAGGTAATGGCGTGCATGTTAACTAAAGCATAAACCCCCTAATCCTAACCCCAAATCCTATGCTGCTATATAAAAATGGTTATATACAAATTATATACAGTAATTGGTTATTAACAACATACTAACAAATCAGACATAAATGTTGAACTGAGCATTGGATTTACTGATTGCTGTGATTGCTGTGATTTATAGAGAATATCAACAAATGTGACAAGAAATGCTTCAAAAATAAATTGCCTACAATAGCCTTACTGTAACATGGTTTAATGTGTTCACACAATTCATTTGGTGTTCTCCACAGGTGGATCTACATTTCAGGCAAACGTACCGAAGCTGCTATCATTATTTTGATTGGAGGTGTTGGACTGGCAACTGTGGCACCCAAGTGGGAATACGCGAAGGCGTTATCGACTCAAGCACTAATTCAGCCCCAAATACAAATGCTTGGTGTGAAACGGAAATAGTGCTGTCACAGTACCTCCCCAATGACAATCCTTTTGAACTGAGGTGATTTTTCTCTTTCACAACAACAATATTTATTTTTGCTTCTAATATTTTATTGTCTATTATATTATTTATTTAAAAAAAATGTTTACCTTCATTAGTGGCTCAAGAGTTATGCCATTTAGCTGCAATGTTGTTTCTATATACTAGGAAAGCTAGCTGCTGTTGGATTTACAATGTGAATAACCTGGGGTCCTGGAGACTATTCACGCATATAGACTTGAGGGAAAGATCTGATAACTGGCAGGCAAATGGCTCTCCAAATAATGTCATTATGCCCTTCCTGAGGTAAGTCTTTACCATTATATGAGCTATGGGGCATTTCACACGTCTAAAGCCAAAGTGATGCAAATAAGCTTGTAAGAGATCATAAATAATATAAGAAATAATATAGAAATAAAAAAGTTAAAACAAAAACAAAAATTAGTAACATATTACAATAAACACATCACAAATAAGTCATTTTTTATTATAATTTCAACAAATGTAATTTG
Source organism: Urophycis tenuis (assembly GCA_036785325.1). Classification (NCBI taxonomy): domain Eukaryota; kingdom Metazoa; phylum Chordata; class Actinopteri; order Gadiformes; family Phycidae; genus Urophycis; species Urophycis tenuis. The sequence continues at coordinate 7,327,660 of JAXIVH010000005.1, read as the reverse complement.
TTTTTTTTGTCACCTTTTTAGCTATCAACCCATCCACACTTACAGTATACCTTTCTGATTGTTAATTTTTCTGATGAATTAATTGTTGTTAATTGCTGTTAATTGTCATTTCTGTGTACTTAATGGTAGAGTTCCTTCAAACTGCCCAAGATCCTACTCTCTGATGACAGTTGACCCTGATGGTGATCAAGTTATTTGCAGATATGGAGTCATCCATAACAGAGAATGCGCTACATGCAATCAACCCAGTGGTTTCGACCTGGATGAGGTTAGTATGAACACGTCTAAGTCATCGTCATGTTAAAGCAACAAAACGTGTAATGTTTTAATTTGAATTTAAAATGTGTGCTCTTCAACACATTCTGTCGTAGACACTTACTGTAAGGCCACAGGGATCTAGGTTAACTAAAAACTTAAGACAAAGTGAGTCAATGAGGAATCAAATCTTGGAAAGTGTACCTTTAACTGACCTGCATTTGTTCTTGACCCCCCCCCCCCCCCCACACCACACACACACACACACACACTCTTACTTCTTCATATTCATATTGGCAGAGAAAGTGTGTCCTACACTATAACTACACATCACACCTAGGGACATATGGGTTTGAGTTGGTGGTGGAAGACTTTCCAAGACACACCATCTCCTTGATCTCCACAAACGGAACACAAACTACAAGGCTTCCCCTGCCTGCACACAGATACAAGCGGTATTCACATACCCCCTATACAATGCTCTTCACCACTCCAGTGCCCACCACTACAAGCCCCACCACCACCACCACCCCCACCACCACCACCACCCCGGTGCCCACCACCACCACTCCGGTGCCCACCACCACCATCCCGGTGCCCACCACCACCACTCCCGTGCCCACCACCACCACTACCCCCTACACTACCAGTACAACTGCACCCACAAGACAGTATACTTCCAGTGGACCGCTTCCTACTCCCCTCAGCCGGATTCCTCTGCAATTCTCTGTTCTTGGTAAGGACGCGAGTTTGCACATCTGCAACATATTTGGTTGTCATTTCATGACTGATCGATGACATAATGCAATGTGTTGTCCTTTGTATGCTAATGTATAACTGCATACTTTTACACTTGGTCCTGATTTATCATGATTTAATGCCTATGTGTAGATACGCTTGCTCTTTCGCTCTACAACATATTGTACGCTTTTGGAAGCTAAACCATTTCTACTTTAACTGCAGTGGATAGTGCTGCTCCATCCTGTGCCGAAGGAGAGTACTTGCCTCGGTTTGTTTACCCAACACCAGATCACGGAGAAATACTCAAAGCTCAAGTCAACGAAATATTTGAAATGAGGATCAAAGCAAAAGCTCATTATTCAACGTAAGTACACTTGTCTGCTGACACAATGTTACATTTCATTCAGCTGAACAACTGAAAAAATATCACCCACAACTTGATCATCTCAATAGTAATTGATTTTTTTTATTGTCATTGAATACAGAGTAGGGGATATCATCTTCACTGGACCCCTGAACACCACCAAGCACAGGATTGCAGCGGGAGAGTTTTACATCAGATGGACCCCCACTGTAGAGCAATTTGGAGAGCAGGTTCCAATTTGCTTCGTTGCTGAAGCGGCTTTTTCGTAGGTTTCTTTATTTGGAGTCTCCAAGCATACAACACAATTACTTGACTATATTAGTAAGGAACGAGAATATCTCTTTACAGTGCCCATATTAAGAATACAATCATAGTGACTAATTCTTAAAATAATTTTCAGATATCAGCAGTATCAGTCTGAAATGCGATGTGTTTGGCTGCATGTTGAACATGGTGAGCACTGACATACATAAATGTTTTAAATGTTGTACATTTAAATGTTGTACATTGTTATGCAGTGTTATGCAGGTTTTTACATAATCAAGGAATAATTCACTTCAAATCTCTACAACAGCTATAGCCCACGTGATCTGCAATGAAACCTCAATGACAGTAGAGTTGGAAAAAGCCGCATTCAAGGGACTCGATGAAGCTCACCTGCGTCTGAATGAAGGCGACAACACAGCCTGCAGGCTACACTCCAATAGCACTCATGTCATTGGATTTGTCCCTCTCAATGCGTGTGGTACTACGATTGGGGTAATTCACTAAGATTATATAATAAATGTTATAGTATGTTGCAAATGGATATGTATAGCTGCTGATTTTGTTAATTTCATTGTCTCAAGTTTTAACCAATGTTCTTGATCTGCAGGAGGATGACAACAACCTTATTTTCTCAAACGAGATCACCACCTTTGAAGATGTCAAAGACATCGTAACCAGGAAACATCTGCTGGAAGTTCAGTTTTACTGCCAGTACCCGAAGCATGGAAATGTAACCCTGGGGTTCGCAGTCCACAGAGACAACCGGACGATTATGGAGAGGGGCTTTGGGACATTCACCTATAACTTTGAGTTCTACCCAGACAACCTCTTTGGCGCAATGATCAATCCGCACTATTACCCACTGGAGTATGAAGTCGGAGAGAAGATTTACATGCAGATAGAGGCCACGTCTTCAGTCAACAACACTGAGCTGTTTGTGGAGTCCTGCAGAGCTTCCCCTTACGATAACCCTAATTACAAGAAAACCTACTCCATCATAGAGAACGGGTAAACTACCTTCCTACCTATTTGTCTTCCTTACATTCTTTTTCATTGTTTGATGAGCTAAAAAACATCTAAAAAACTACCTTCCGACCTAACTACCTCCACGTCTTCATTACATTTTTTTGTTTGTTCAGCTAAACACATCAAATAAAATAAATAAATAACTTGAGATATTCTTGATGTAAGCCATGTAAATTGCACTATGAATATATTATTTGTAATCTGTTTTGTTTATGTATTTAAACTAGGTGTACAGTGGACCCCACTGTTGTCATCTACCCAAGTCATGACAAACAGTTTCGGTTTTCAATCGATGCCTTCAAATTCATAGGACTACATAACCAGGTAAGGATTTGTTTTTCTTGTTATTCAACAAGTAAATAACTTCAGAGGAACAGCTTAAGTGTATCCATGTACTGACAGTATATCTCATTATGGTTCAGGTGTACATCACCTGTTCACTCATTCTCTGTGAGGCTGGGAACTACGGAACCAGGTGCTCCAAAGGATGTGTCACATCAACAGCCTCCCCATTTGCTCGGCGCAAGAGAGCGGCTGTTATTGAAACAGGAGCGCACTCCATTTCCCAGGGTCCTTTGCGTTTGCGAAGCACATCACAAAGCGGGAGGGGAGGTAATGTTGAATCTTCTGAGTCTTTTAATTTGTGGCAATGCATTGCAAACAACAATATTGCTTTTGAAACAAGTAGATATGGTGAAATATCTGTTAATGCAACTGTTGTTTGTTTACTCTAGTTACCGGCGTGAATCTCAACCTGGCCTTCATCGCTGGATGCCTTCTAGCAGCGATTGGCATGATCTGTGGAGTGATGATTCACAGATCCAAGAGGGCTGCTGTTCAGTATCAGCCTTTGCCAACAACTGAGCAATAATATATCACTGAACCTGGTGGATGGGAAATTGTAACGTACGGGGATTCAATTGATCATTATATTGCTATTTCTTGTGTACTGTCTGAGGACCTCTTGTGTGGTATGGTAATCTTTTTATTCTCTAAACAATAATGTCATTTCTAACTTGACTGTCCTGGATCAAAACATGATAATTAATAAAGCATAAAACACTCATCTAAATACAATACACATTTGATGTTTATACTATTTACCACATTTGACATGATGGTGAGTTAATGAAACATGGATTTGTTCATTAGGCTCCCCCAAAAATGGTTCCGTAACGATAGATATACGTACGTATAGATATGTAGATGTATAGATAATCTTGGATCCAGCAGTCCTACTATGTTAGTGCTGAACCGCTGGCTTCTGGGGGGAAATGACACGGGCCTGGGCTGGAAACCAGACGCTGCAATAGACAGACAGACAGAAATACTTTCATAATCCCAGAGGGAAATTGCTTTCGTTACAAACAATCCAGTGGAATGGCAAAATGGTAAAAGGGAAAAGAAAAACAGTATAGAAGTAATCACAGTCAAATATTAATATAAAATATACAAATATGTAAAAATATACATAAATATACATAAATCTAGGCATACAATAGGCGGGTTGAGCCCTGATTCCTCTTTCATTGGAGGTGTTCTATCAAAGAAAAGTCATTCGCATGAGTGGATCAAGCTTCCAGAAAGGGATTTGAAACCTTTACAGCCAAAAACATGATTGGTCAAAACAAATACAAAACAAGAAGAAGTTAAATGCCCCATTTACCCAGATGGAGCTGGTCTGCCGTCAGGACTTCGGATATTAATATAAACTATGATTTGTGAGACTATAGATTTCTTTATTGCAAACTCAGAGGAGGTCCACTGTCACGGATTGCTGTGGGGTAGGACCCAAGTGCAGAGAGGCGAGGCAGACAGGAATACTTCTTGCTCTTTTAATTGTAAATAAAGCAGGAACACAGATGATAACTCACATGACCGGCAACAACGACGTACGACGACACCAAACACGACGTACGACGACACCAAACACGACGTACGACGACACCAAACACGACTGTGTTTGTGTGTCTGTACAGTTTTATATTATAGTTTTATTACAGTGTTATTATTGCATATTAACTGTCAAGTGGATATGGATATGGCCTTTTGACAAGTGTACTGAGAGAGACGGTGGCAAATTGCACTAAATTGTTGTAAATAGTTTGTTTTTGTTTGTTTTTTTAGTTTGTGTACGGTTTTTACTTTTAAAAGCATTTCATTTATAATGTATGTATGATGTATAATGTATCCCCTCTTAACTATTTTTTCCTTTTGTACTTATTTACTTGCGTGAATGTCATGGCCAGTCTTGCGTAGCGACCCCTACTGGTCAAGCGGGAAATTGCATTGCGTATCCGTCACCACGACGGAGAACTATGAGGGCTCGAGGGGTCTCCGTAGTTACGCAGTTGGATTACGGATTACGCAGTCGTAGAAGTATAACCAGGCCTTTACCCTACACTCACACTGACAGGTAATCAAGCGTATTTGTGCTCGGCGATAGTCGCCTGGTGGGCGTTCCGGGGGAGTGTCTGTGCTTGTTAGTTTATTTTAGGAAGTGCCGCTATCAAGAATGTCCCTCCACTCAGTTATTGTTTATGGCTTCAATGTTGCAAGCAAACCTGCGTTTATCAAATCAAATGTATTGTGGCAACAAAGCCTCTGCATTCGACCTCAACAGGAAGCACATGGGCTCGCCAGCCATGTTGTTCTGCCTCTGCTGCTATGTCGGAGTACTTCAGGCGTTTGCGTTCATATGCTTCACTGACTGCAGTCTCCCATGGTACAGTCAGTTCTACAATGAAAAGCGATTTCTGCAAGGTTGACCACAAGACCAGGTCCGGCCTGAGATTAGTTGTGATGATCTCAGGCGGAAAGACGAGCTCCTGGTCTAGATCAACCTTTTCCAACCTACTTTTCCAATCCCGGGCATTGTCCAGGGAGGTCGCTTCCACTCTAGCAGATGTATTTGCTGGGAGTTGTCCTGTTCTTATGAAAGGGGTGGTGTTCGGATATCCTGATGGTGAGGGAGGAAGGGCGTTGTTGGTAGATCTTCTTCCTTCCAGAGTGATCATCAGTTGTCGTAGGACCTGGTTGTGTCTCCAGGTGTAGCGGCCTTGGGACAAACTGGTTTTGCAGCCGGTGAGAATGTGCCTGAGTGTTGCAGGGGTTTGGCAGAGAGCACATGTTGGATCCTCTCCGAGCCACTGGTTTAGGTTCTTGGGTGGGGGAAGAACATCGTAGGTGGCTCTGATGATGACGAGTCGGCTTCCTTCCATCTCTCAAAGATCCCTCCATGTGAGCTTACGATGTTCCAGGTTTTCCCAGCTTGGCATTGGCCAAGCTGGGCATTAGCATTGGCATTGGCCTTGTTTGGACTGCAAAGACTGCCTTTGCACATCTTGCTGCCTCTTCCTGCTGTCAGAACTCAGCCACCACCAGCTTTCTCCTCTGGGTTGATGTTGCCTTGTGCCATGTGGGTCAGCTTGTTCCGAGTCCAAACCCACCTCTTCCATGCTGCACCTGTCCTACAATGTCTCCATGTCTGAGAGCAGATTTTGCTTGCTCTACAGCCTCAGTTGGGGTCCATTTCCTGCCAGTTGCCAGTATAGGGGCAGCCGCTCGGATCGCATCCTCTTCAGACTCGGTCAGGGTCATGTTCAGCCTCACTTTGGTGCATTTGTACTCCTGTGTGGGGCTAGTGACAGGCAGTTCCAGGGCCCCATGCCCATACAGGCCGATATTGCTGAGGCAACGGGGAAGACCAAGCCACTTCTTGATGTAAGAGCTGACTGTTGTTGATGTATACAAAATAAACTCTGTGCCAAACAAGCCTGCAGACACTTAGACAGAGGCCCATAAGGCCCTGTGCAAAGCAGGCGGTTGATTTGAAACACACCTACAATATATACCATACAGAACCGATACGGCCTTGCAGACTCGAGAGATTAGAGAGTCACGTATCCTGCGAAGGAATGCCGCCAGTAGTATCAACCATAGCATAACAAAAAGAAGAAGCCACCGTCGAAATTACACCCAACCCGGCCTTGAAAGGAACCAAGGCCAAGCAGGTGGTGCACCCAGACAAACCGAGGCACGTAGCCTGGCAAAATATCACGCCATGAATGGAGCCTTGTTGCAATATCAGTAATACGTGTGAGCCCCCCGCCCTTGAGGCAGGGACTTTTTATAAATATGACTGGAAAACTATGTACGGGGCTCTTCCTAGGCAGACTCTCACAGAGACGACGCGCAGGGCGACCCCGAGCTTGTTAAAGTACTCCAATCGACTGAAATTACCTGTAATGACGATGACCCTTAGATAAACTCAACAAGAACCCTCCATCATTTGGTCAGACTGGTTTTTGGTGATCCACTTCCAACGGGTCCACCCTGGAGGGTTGGACGGTAGGTTTTCTATGCAACACTGTCCTCTCCAGCTTCTCGACTTTAGTCATGGGGATCAATCAATCAATCAATCAATCAATCAATCAATCAATCAAGTTTTATTTATATAGCACATTTCATATGACAAACATAGACTCAATGCGCTTTGAAAAAAGGGAAAAATACATATATGAACATACAGAAAAACACATACATAGACACACGCACGTACACACACACACACACACACACACACACACACACACACACACACACACACACGAAACACACACACACAGACATATATATAACACAAAATGGATAAAAATGAGAACAAAAGCAACACTAGAAAATTAAAAATGAAATAAAATTAAAAATAAAACCCTTTGTCAAGATGAGAACTTCCAACAAGTCACTTGTTAATAGATTTGGCAACAGCACATAAAATAACCTGATTCAGATGGACAAAGGTAAAAGACATAAAAGACATAACTCAATCAAAGGCTTGCGAAAATAAATATGTTTTTAGACCCTTTTTAAAAGAGAAATTTGATTGAGCTAACCTTAAATCCAAGGGAAGAGAATTCCACAGAGTTGGGGCACAGTAGCTAAAGGCACCATGTGCCACGTTTGTGTTAATTCTGGGGACTTACAGGAGACATTTACTGGATGATCTTAAAGAATCAAAGGGATTTTAAAGGGATCTCATAAACTGTTACAGGCCACATCAGGCGGGGGAGCAATCCAAACTGCAGAAACCACAGCTTCAACTTGCCAGGAAGCAAGGTCTTGTCGATGCTGGCAAGGCCTTTGATGGTTTCTTCCCTCAGCTGATCGCTCTGGTCTGAGTCTTTGAGGTTCTCGTTGTACTAGCGCCCTAGGCTCTTAACAGGTAGCTCTGACACCTGTTAAGGAATGGGTATGTCGTTGATGTAGAACCTCTGGTCCACAGCTTTTCCTCGAAAGATGGATATGCTCCTGGATTTGCTGGGTTTCAGCTTCATCCTTGCCCATATAGTGTTGTTATGAAGCTTCTCTAACAGCCGTTTCGTGCATGCAATGGTGGATGTTAAGGTGGTCATGTCATCCACGTAGGCGCGAATGGGAGGTAGACGCTTTCCACACTGCAGACGTTCACCTCCTACAACCCACTTGGACGCTCGGATGATCACTTCCATTGCCATGCTAAAGGCTAGTGGGGAGATGGTACATCCTGCCATTATTCCTATTTCCAGTGACTGTCATGATGTTGTGTTTTCTGTTGTTTTGACACAGAATTGCAGGTCTTGGAAGTAGTTTTTAACAAGGTTTGTGATGTTATTTGGGATGTGGAAGAAGTTTAAGGCTGTCCAGATGAGGGAATGAGGGACAGATCCAAAAGCATTGGCTAGGTCCAGGAATAAGACGTGTAGGTCTCCCCCTTCCCTTTTGGCGGATTGGAGTTGGTGCCATATCATGCTTGTGTTTTATAAGCATCCTGAGAAACCGGATATGCCCGCTTTCTGGACCGATGTGTCAATCAAGTTGTTTTGTTTCAGGTAGGTTGTCATCCTTTGAGCAACAATGCTAAAGAAGACCTTCCCTTCGACATTCAACAGATTGATCTGTCGGAATTGGTCGATGTTTGAGGCATCCTTCTCCTTGGGGATTACCACTTCTCCCGCTCTCTGCCAAGCTTTTGGGATGGTCTGTGTCTTCCATGCCACCTTCATTTGTTTCCACAAAAAAAGACACAGGCAATCCCTTGTTTGTAATTCATGCCAAAGTTGTTGAAATTCATGCATTACGAAATGCTCGCTACATGTGTTCCTCCTCGTGCTCATGCCATTTCAATTCCTACAATCATACTGAGCTGACAACACTTGCTAGTGTTAGTGACGTTTTAATGCTTGATACAATTAACATGTAATTACACTCGGGGAATGTGGGGAATTCACAAATGCCTTCTTTCCGATGAAGGGATAGCTCACAAAGGATAGTCACAGTCAATATAAAAAAGCACCACGAGCCAGATTGTGTGCTGGACACGCTTTTCAGAAATGCCCATGACTTCCTGTAACAATGCATCCTCTGATGTCTTATTGACATAACTTCCTTTATAACACCAGAAAAACCAGTTATTAAGAATTCAAGATGTACTGATGGACTTGGCACCAGCCTTGTTTCCTTACGGTATGTTGTGGGTGGGGCATTGACTAATGCTGAAGGTATAAAGACGTTGATACATTAGTGCTAACCTGCAGGGTTTAGCAAGTTAGGATTCCAGCACCATGGCTTCCTTCTTGATTTTCTCAATCCAGTTGCTCCTAGTGGTCTCACTTGCATCTGCATCACATTTTACTGCGGGCACTTGCAAAATTGTTCCCAAAGAAAGAAAACTGGATGGGTCAATTCAGGTAAGAATTCAAACAACATATATATTTCAAGCAATATAATTACACAATAGGATGTAATGTATTATGTGTGTAGAAAATCAACCCATTGGTTAAATTATAATGTAAGATTAGCTCTTGCAAACCATTTATAAATGAGTACCTGATAATGTATTTCTAAATATGGTAATACATGGCAATAAGGTTCCATTATTTCAGCATTAGTTAACATTAGTAGAGGAAGTTATATGCATTAAACAACTGTGAATTAACAGTTAACTATTAATCCAACCAATAATTTACTAATGGTGTTCATGTTAACAAAGGTAATGGTGTGCATGTTAACTAAGGCATTAACCCCCTAATCCTAACCCCAAATCATATGCTGCTAAATAAAAATGCTTATATACAAATTATATACAGTAATTAGTTATTAACAACATACTAACAAATCAGACATAAATGTTGAACTGAGCATTGGATTTACTGATTGCTGTGATTGCTGTGATTTATAGAGAATATCAACAAATGTGACAAGAAATGCTTCAAAAATAAATTGCCTACAATAGCCTTACTGTAACATGGTTTAATGTGTTCACACAATTCATTTGGTGTTCTCCACAGGTGGATCTACATTTCAGGCAAACGTACCGAAGCTGCTATCATTATTTCGATTGGAGGTGTTGGACTGGCAACTGTGGCACCCAAGTGGGAAGACGCGAAGGTGTTATCGACTCAAGCACTAATTCAGCCCCATATACAAACGCTTGGTGTGAAACGGAAATAGTGCAGTCACTGTACCTCCCCAATGACAATCCTTTTGAACTGAGGTGATTTTTCTCTTTCACAACAACAATATTTATTTTTGCTTCTAATATTGTATTGTCTATTATATTATTTATTTAAAAAAATGTTTACCTTCATTAGTGGCTCAAGAGTTATGCCATTTAGCTGCAATTTTGTTTCTATATACTAGGAAAGCTAGCTGCTGTTGGATTTACAATGTGAATAACCTGGGGTCCTGGAGACTATTCACGCATATAGACTTGAGGGAAAGATCTGATAACTGGCAGGCAAATGGCTCTCCAAATAATGTCATTATGCCCTTCCTGAGGTAAGTCTTTACCATTATATGACTATGAGCTATGGGGCATTTCACAAGTCTACAAGCCAAAGTGATGCAAATAAGCTTGTAAATTAGTAACATATTACAATAAACACATCACAAATAAGTCATTTTTTATTATAATTTCAACAAATGTAATTTGTTTTTTTTGTCACCTTTTTAGCTATCAACCCATCCACACTTACAGTATACCTTTCTGATTGTTAATTTTTCTGATGAATTAATTGTTGTTAATTGCTGTTAATTGTCATTTCTGTGTACTTAATGGTAGAGTTCCTTCAAACTGCCCAAGATCCTACTCTCTGATGACAGTTGACCCTGATGGTGATCAAGTTATTTGCAGATATGGAGTCATCCATAACAGAGAATGCGCTACATGCAATCAACCCAGTGGTTTCGACCTGGATGAGGTTAGTATGAACACGTCTAAGTCATCGTCATGTTAAAGCAACAAAACGTGTAATGTTTTAATTTGAATTTAAAATGTGTGCTCTTCAACACATTCTGTCGTAGACACTTACTGTAAGGCCACAGGGATCTAGGTTAACTAAAAACTTAAGACAAAGTGAGTCAATGAGGAATCAAATCTTGGAAAGTGTACCTTTAACTGACCTGCATTTGTTCTTGACCCCCCCCCCCCCCACACCACACACACACACACACACACTCTTACTTCTTCATATTCATATTGGCAGAGAAAGTGTGTCCTACACTATAACTACACATCACACCTAGGGACATATGGGTTTGAGTTGGTGGTGGAAGACTTTCCAAGACACACCATCTCCTTGATCTCCACAAACGGAACACAAACTACAAGGCTTCCCCTGCCTGCACACAGATACAAGCGGTATTCACATACCCCCTATACAATGCTCTTCACCACTCCAGTGCCCACCACTACAAGCCCCACCACCACCACCACCCCGGTGCCCCCCACCACCACCACCACCCCGGCGCCCCCCATCACCCCCTGGTGGTGGTGGTACCACCATACCTTCACCACCACCACCCCGATGCCCACCACCACCACCCCGGCGCCCCCCCCCACCCCCTGGTGGTGGTGGTACCACCATACCTTCACCACCACCACCCCGATGCCCACCACCACCACCCCGATGCCCACCACCACCACCTCGGCGCCCACCACCAAATCCTGGTGGTGGTGGTACCACCATGCCGCCACCACCACCACCACCCCGATGCCCACCACCACCCTGGCGCCCACCACCAACTCCTGGTGGTGGTGGTACCACCATGCCCCCACCACCACCACCACCCCGGTGCCCACCACCACCACCCCGGTGCCCACCACCACCACTCCAGTGCCCACCACCACCACTACCCCCTACACTACCAGTACAACTGCACCCACAAGACAGTATACTACCAGTGGACCGCTTCCTACTCCCCTCAGCCAGATTCCTCTGCAATTCTCTGTACTTGGTAAGGACGCGAGTTTGCACATCTGCAACATATTTGGTTGTCATTTCATGACTGATCGATGACATAATGCAATGTGTTGTCCTTTGTATGCTAATGTATAACTGCATACTTTTACACTTGGTCCTGATTTATCATGATTTAATGCCTATGTGTAGATACGCTTGCTCTTTCGCTCTACAACATATTGTACGCTTTTGGAAGCTAAACCATTTCTACTTTAACTGCAGTGGATAGTGCTGCTCCATCCTGTGCCGAAGGAGAGTACTTGCCTCGGTTTGTTCACCCAACACCAGATCACGGAGAAATACTCAAAGCTCAAGTCAACGAAATATTTGAAATGAGGATCAAAGCAAAAGCTCATTATTCAACGTAAGTACACTTGTCTGCTGACACAATGTTACATTTCATTCAGCTGAACAACTGAAAAAATATCACCCACAACTTGATCATCTCAATAGTAATTGATTTTTTTATTGTCATTGAATACAGAGTAGGGGATATCATCTTCACTGGACCCCTGAACACCACCAAGCACAGGATTGCAGCGGGAGAGTTTTACATCAGATGGACCCCCACTGTAGAGCAATTTGGAGAGCAGGTTCCAATTTGCTTCGTTGCTGAAGCGGCTTTTTCGTAGGTTTCTTTATTTGGAGTCTCCAAGCATGGAACACAATTACTTGACTACATTAGTAAGGAACGAGAATGTCTCTTTACAGTGCCCATATTAAGAATACAATCATAGTGACTAATTCTTAAAATAATTTTCAGATATCAGCAGTATCAGTCTGAAATGCGATGTGTTTGGCTGCATGTTGAACATGGTGAGCACTGACATACATAAATGTTTTAAATGTTGTACATTTAAATGTTGTACATTGTTATGCAGTGTTATGCAGGTTTTTACATAATCAAGGAATAATTCACTTCGAATCTCTACAACAGCTATAGCCCACGTGATCTGCAATGAAACCTCAATGACAGTAGAGTTGGAAAAAGCCGCATTCAAGGGACTCGATGAAGCTCACCTGCGTCTGAATGAAGGCGACAACACAGCCTGCAGGCTACACTCCAATAGCACTCATGTCATTGGATTTGTCCCTCTCAATGCGTGTGGTACTACGATTGGGGTAATTCACTAAGATTATATAATAAATGTTATAGTATGTTGCAAATGGATATGTATAGCTGCTGATTTTGTTAATTTCATTGTCTCAAGTTTTAACCAATGTTCTTGATCTGCAGGAGGATGACAACAACCTTATTTTCTCAAACGAGATCACCACCTTTGAAGATGTCAAAGACATCGTAACCAGGAAACATCTGCTGGAAGTTCAGTTTTACTGCCAGTACCCGAAGCATGGAAATGTAACCCTGGGGTTCGCAGTCCACAGAGACAACCGGACGATTATGGAGAGGGGCTTTGGGACATTCACCTATAACTTTGAGTTCTACCCAGACAACCTCTTTGGCGCAATGATCAATCCGCACTATTACCCACTGGAGTATGAAGTCGGAGAGAAGATTTACATGCAGATAGAGGCCACGTCTTCAGTCAACAACACTGAGCTGTTTGTGGAGTCCTGCAGAGCTTCCCCTTACGATAACCCTAATTACAAGAAAACCTACTCCATCATAGAGAACGGGTAAACTACCTTCCTACCTATTTGTCTTCCTTACATTCTTTTTCATTGTTTGATGAGCTAAAAAACATCTAAAAAACTACCTTCCGACCTAACTACCTCCACGTCTTCATTAAATTTTTTTGTTTGTTCAGCTAAACACATCAAATAAAATAAATAAATAACTCGAGATATTCTTGATGTAAGCCATGTAAATTGCACTATGAATATATTATTTGTAATCTGTTTTGTTTATGTATTTAAACTAGGTGTACAGTGGACCCCACTGTTGTCATCTACCCAAGTCATGACAAACAGTTTCGGTTTTCAATCGATGCCTTCAAATTCATAGGACTACATAACCAGGTAAGGATTTGTTTTTCTTGTTATTCAACAAGTAAATAACTTCAGAGGAACAGCTTAAGTGTATCCATGTACTGACAGTATATCTCATTATGGTTCAGGTGTACATCACCTGTTCACTCATTCTCTGTGAGGCTGGGAACTACGGAACCAGGTGCTCCAAAGGATGTGTCACATCAACAGCCTCCCCATTTGCTCGGCGCAAGAGAGCGGCTGTTATTGAAACAGGAGCGCACTCCATTTCCCAGGGTCCTTTGCGTTTGCGAAGCACATCACAAAGCGGGAGGGGAGGTAATGTTGAATCTTCTGAGTCTTTTAATTTGTGGCAATGCATTGCAAACAACAATATTGCTTTTGAAACAAGTAGATATGGTGAAATATCTGTTAATGCAACTGTTGTTTGTTTACTCTAGTTACCGGCGTGAATCTCAACCTGGCCTTCATCGCTGGATGCCTTCTAGCAGCGATTGGCATGATCTGTGGAGTGATGATTCACAGATCCAAGAGGGCTGCTGTTCAGTATCAGCCTTTGCCAACAACTGAGCAATAATATATCACTGAACCTGGTGGATGGGAAATTGTAACGTACGGGGATTCAATTGATCATTATATTGCTATTTCTTGTGTACTGTCTGAGGACCTCTTGTGTGGTATGGTAATCTTTCTATTCTCTAAACAATAATGTCATTTCTAACTTGACTGTCCTGGATCAAAACATGATAATTAATAAAGCATAAAACACTCATCTAAATACAATACACATTTGATGTTTATACTATTTACCACATTTGACATGATGGTGAGTTAATGAAACATGGATTTGTTCATTAGGCTCCCCCAAAAATGGTTCCGTAACGATAGATATACGTACGTATACATATGTAGATGTATAGATAATCTTGGATCCAGCAGTCCTACTATGTTAGTGCTGAACCTCTGGCTTCTGGGGGGAAATGACACAGACAGACAGACAGACAGACAGACAGACGTACTTTAATAATCCCTGAGGGAAATTGCATAACACGGGCCTGGGCTGGAAACCAGACGCTGCAATAGACAGACAGACAGAAATACTTTCATAATCCCAGAGGGAAATTGCTTTAGTTACAAATAATCCAGTGGAATGGCAAAATGGTAAAAGGGAAAAGAAAAACAGTATAGAAGTAATCACAGTCAAATATGAATATAAAATATACAAATATGTAAAAATATACATACATATACATAAATCTATGCATACAATAGGCGGGTTGAGCCCTGATTCCTCTTTCATTGGAGGTGTTCTATCAAAGAAAAGTCATTCGCATGAGTGGATCAAGCTTCCAGAAAGGGATTTGAAACCTTTACAGCCAAAAACATGATTGGTCAAAACAAATACAAAACAATAAAAAGTTAAATGCCCCATTTACCCAGATGGAGCTGGTCTGCCGTCAGGACTTCAGATATTCATATGAACTATGATTTGTGAGACTATAGATTTCTTTATTGCAAACTCAGAGGAGGTCCACAGTATATAGTAAGATGTGTAAAATGTGTAAGTTGCCTATAATTACTCTTCAGCAAAAGAAAATACAATGATGTCCTCAGGTCAACAAGAGCCTCCACTAGAGGGGACTGCGACATACAATTTCGGTCCATAACATTCTGCCAGACTGCCTTATCAGTCCAGGCAGCCGGGAATTGGAACAGCTTGCCAATCATCAATATCACTTTTAATAATTTCAAACCCTGCATCAAGTAATGGCTGAGAGTCACCTGAGTAACCTGGTCAGTTAGTTAGGTCTATTGTTATTATTAGACCTTTATTAGAGAAAGTAAATGTTGTTCTGCTGTAGAGTGTGTGAGCTTTGGTGCTTCGGTATCTGTACAGTTTTATTATAGTTTTATTATCGTTTTATTATACTGTATTGCATATTAACTGTCAAGTGGATATGGATATGGCCTTTTGACAAGTGTAATTTAGACCAATTGGTGGCGCTAGATACTTGTTTAGATAGGAGTCCATTTTTAGATTGCGTCTGTTGACGTCAATGTCGATCAATATACGCAATATATATTTAAAAGCGAGCCAGGGAAACAAAAGCTAAACAATAAAAACTGAGTAATAATAACAACAACAACAACAACAACAACAACAACAACAACAACAACAACAACAACCCACTATGTGCCTGCATCTATGTGACACATACGATAATTTGCATTATTCCAAGCATTTACTTTTGATAGATGCCACTGGTCCAGGGGCACCGTAGAAAGAGAGGAGGAAAGCCGGATTGCAGGTTACTGAATGTGAACGCTGCGCGAGCTCGTCTACCATTGGTTGTCCCTGGACCTGGTGCCGACTGCCGAGCCTGGCAGGCAGTGGCGACAGAAAATAATTGAACCGACAGACAGTAAAGGACGTGCGTAACTCGATTAACATCGGGGGATGACTCGCTTTCCGTGGAAACCATAATTATATGTATACTTTTGTTCTGTTCTGCGTATTCGTTTCGAGTTTCGGACACAACCTTCTCCAAAGCGACCTGGTGACGCGGCTCAACGAGAACGACGGGAAGCTAGTGTTAGCCGAATCGCTATCTAAATCCTGAGTTGATACAATCAACAGTACAATCAACAGCACACCCACACTTTGATCAGCTGTTCGATGTCGTAAACTCTTTGTTTGTTCTTAAGCTTGTGAATATCGCTATTTGTCGCTTGTACATACTGCTTACTTGTAAACCTGTTTACATTTCTTCGCTAACTTCGATTCAAGCTTAGCCTAGCTGCTACCTAGCTGTAGCTTCCATTAGCTTGCCGGCTACTTTAGAATCGTCCAACCTAGAGAATTTGGTTTCAATTAGCCGATTCTAGCATGTCGTTGGTTACAACTATTCCACGTCGGCTGGTCATATAACCGACGAGCTACATGTTGCAGCATTGTGGTGAAGGGCTAAGCTGTTTTTGTTTTTGGACGTTATTGGTTCCCATAATTAAATGGATCCGTTGTAATTTAGAATCTCGCTATGCAGTCATCGAATCACCAGTTTATCTGAAGCTAACTAGCTAACACTGAGTTAGCCTGCTTCATCGAATCACCAGCGTATCTGATGCTAGCATGCTAATGCTGAGTTAACCTGCTAAACTTGGAATACTGCCCTCTGTTCACTTTATGTGGGCTAGCTCTGAGGCCTTTTGGACTTTCACTCTTTCTCAAGATATCCCTACGTGGTTTTCGGTACTTCGTTGGATTTTGATATTATTTGACTGACAAGACGTTTGGGGAAGTTTATGCTACATTTTCTTCGGAGGATCTGGACTTCGTGGACGTTTTGTTTTACAACAGAAACTAAAGTGGACGTTACTAAAGAATTAGAACCTCTGTACAAAGGTGAGATACTTAGCTCATGGAAACAACCATGCATGTGTGTTTTTGTTGTTGTTAAAGTTGATGGAAAATATGCCTTGCCATACCTTGTATGTATATCATCACACCCTAACATTAACAGCCGAGTCGGGACTACGTTTGTCGTCCGACTGCACAACTGCCTTCATACCTTGATGCATTGCTTGTCCAGTTTATTTTGATGCACTTCACTGCAGGTATTAATTGTTGCTGGAATGATTCTAAAGTTTAAAATCTGGATCGTATGTCATTGGTGGTTATGACGTAACTGTCATGGACACGTCTGCATCTACATCCCGAAAAGTACTTACGTGGTGTGGTGGTCAGGGATACTTTTGGCATGTATGCTTAGTTAATACAGTTCCCGTCTCTGGTTATTCATATATATTTTGGATCTCTTGGTTGGTCATTAAGATGTCATTAAAACTAGACATGCCATCTGTCCATCCTTTCCATTGATGCTGGGTTGGTTGTGGATTGCTCCGCCCCCGCCTTCACTTTCGAGCTGATTTGGCTTGACCTCCTTATCGAATTCAGCATTTCTTTTTCCTGCCTTTATATTAATTTATCAATCAGAAATTCACAGACGAAACCACAGGAATGTACGTTTCTGGAGAAGATTGAATCCTAATTGGCTGGGTTGAGTTTAGTAAGTAATCAACACCCGTTAAACACGGGTGTTGATTTACACTTACTCATACACTCGAGTCGAGTACAGAACATACATACATCATTGCTTTTTTGGCGGTGATGGTCCAAAATATTTTTTTTGCATGTACAAATCCAGGTATGTGTAAAATTTAAATCCACGTCACATGATTCTAGCTTGCCCTAAGCCGATGATGAGGAGTCGGTGTGTGATTCCACAGCCTTTCTGTCCAAGCATTTTTGGAGCCACTGCAAATATCGCCCACATTTTTGTCTAATGTAACATTATAGGCCTCTAAGCTTTTATATTATTAAAGGCTTTAAGATGTTGTAAAAATCTTATTCATACATTGATTGAAACTCGAGAAAACCTTTCAAACAGTGAAGCCATTTCCCATTGATGTGATGTGTTGACAGTGGAATTTATCCCTTCCTCTTTTTTTCTCACCATTCTCCTCAACATGCCTGGCTTCCCATCGTCTCTTTCCCCTGTTGTCTGGTTCCTGAACCCACCGTGTGTAGATGATGTGCGAGGTGATGCCCACTATCAGCGAATCGGAGGGCCCCGGCGGGGGTGGCCGGGGCTCTGGCTCTCCCTTGCAGTCGGACTCGGAGGGCCACTTTGAGTCCCTGATGGTGTCCATGCTAGAGGAGAGGGATCGTCTCCTGGACACCCTGAGGGAGTCCCAGGAAAATCTGGGCTTGACACAGGGCAAGCTGCACGAGGTCAGCCATGAGAGGGATTCACTGCAACGACAGCTCAACACTGCACTGCCACAGGTAAGCAAGAGGGTCCTTGTTTCACATTTCCTACCATTATATATTATGCCATTTCAATTAATGACTAATATCAACGGTTGTTTTAAAGCTATTTATCTAATGTAGAAATGCTTGATGATTAGACATATATCTGTGTAGTAGAAAAATCCCTGGATCTGCCAACATAGTGTTTGAGGGACATACTTTTGAAAGTATTGGAATTCAAGTTAACTACTAGAATTACACATAGCAGATGTGACAATGCATACTTGAAATAAAGTAGGCATATGCACAAGAGAAGATATTGAAGTTATGAAAAAAATGATTTGTCAAATGTTTTTTTTTCTGAGTGAGTTTAAAATGTTAATGCAGTGGTTCATAGTCTGCAGTTGTTACAATTAAATAGGCATATTTGGGTATCCGATATGATATTATAGATCTTAAGTGTGCATTCAGAGGTTATATACTTTAAACACATGCCTTTTGATCCTTGCCAAGCAAATCTTCACTTTCTTTCACCTCGTATTTGATTCAACCAATCATGTTGCTGGGGGTGGGGGATCGGTAAGGGTGAACTTGTCCAGCATTACCTGAGACTGTTCCGACCGTTCATCCATGTCTCACATTTCCCAAATGTTTGCACCATTGTTTGCCTGCGCGTTTGGGTCTGCAACAGTTATTTTTGTGAGTCCTATAATCTTTCGAGTTGGCTGTCACACACACACACACACGGTATTCACTCTGCCTGCCTTTTTTAGAGCTTCTTTCGAAAGCCCGCTCGCCGCCATGTTCGCCGTTGCCCCACGCTGCGAGCGAACAGAAGAGCGCTGTGGGGTCACATGACCTATTTCAGTTGTGTCATGCGGATAGTGATTGACATTTATAATTTATTACGAAAAACGTCAACATTTGTGAACACACAAATGAAAAATCTGTCTTTTTAAGTTATCTGGTTGCAAATATATAAAGATAACTATAGATAAAAATATTCCAAGCTCAACGACAGGGGAAATCAGTTGACCTCATACCGCATACCACTCAAGTTGTATTCACAGCATTAAAATAATAATAATAATAATAATAATAATAATAACAAACAGAAATTACATTAACTTGTCTTGCATGATGAAGCTCAAACCCAGGATTATTAGCATGCAAACTACAGTAGTGAACTAAAGTAGACAGAACACAAACGGCCCAATACACGTCCTTGGCAGAGGGCCGGGCTCTCTGGATGTTTTGGGTTTTTGCTGTGTTGTCGTTTCAGTATCGATATCGAGATATTTCGGCAGGTATCATAAAAAAGTCATAATTTTGGTATTGTGACAAAACTGCTATCCCCTGGGAACTACCAGGGTGGTCGGTTGTTTTTATATGTGGTCTGATGGGTAATAGGGGGACCATCACCAACAGTCTATTTCTCCAAACACGAGCTGCTGTAATGTTATTGTTTGACAACTTGTACGATGCGCCTCAGAATGCAGTCGTCATTCTCTCTCTTGCAAGCGGCAGGCATGCACACACACACTTACACGCACATGCATGCATGAACGCACGCACACACGCATCCACAACAGGCAAATGTATCACTGTTGGCATGAGGAGAGGGAGTCAGGTGCAATGTAGTAGCGTCATATTCAGAAAAAACATATACTATCATGTAAATAACAAGGAAGCATGTTTACTGTTGAACCTTCATATTAATTGAATTAGTTTCACTTGCCTAAATTGAAACTGTGGTATTGTTCCAGGGAAACAAGACAAACACCTTTTTGGTGTGGTGTTTTTATGAGGTGTGTGGTGTGGTACCCTATATAAAGGGGGAGAGTTGAGGGGGTGGGGGCGGTGTGGAAAAAGAGGGAGACAAAGGCAGACTTGTTCGAAGTTGTGAACTGATGTCAGCATAGAGCGAATGTTGTTTTATGCCAGATGTGAATTAAAGAAGCACTTTAAAGGCAAAGGGTGGGCGGGGATAGTGGTACAGATGTCACTCAGTATGCCCCAAAGCTCTGAAGACAGACAGCCCCACAGGAAGCGGATTTTGGTTTGTATTTTTGCACACTAGTAATCATCGCGTTATTAATTGATGACTCAAAAATATTTAGAGAAGAATCCATGACAAGGTTGTGAGGTTGATGGGCATGGATATTTGGGAAATTGTTGTAAGCTTGTTTGCTAGCTAATAGTCTGGCTGAGCATAAAATAGGTCTACTGATAAGCTTTCCGTTTGGTTATGTGTGTGAATTGACTTTTGAAAAGACTTTGTTCAGTTTGGAACTAAATAATATAATAAGAGTTTGACTCCCATTTGGAACCAACCAATTTCGTATTAATCTACGGTGAAATGATGTTTACATGCTCTATTCCTGTGCTTGTTTATGTATGGAAAGCTCTATTACACATGCTTTTGCCTTGTTAAAGCTTTGGACGTTTCCTTACACTTGCTCCTGTTCCTTACACTTGTTCCTGTGCCAATGAATGTATGCCTGGTGTATCCCACCTGGAGGTACTGGAAACTATTAAAATCCTTCCTGGCATAAGTCGTTTGAATTGGGCAGCACAGAGAAGGTGGTAGGTGCATATGACTAATGTTGTCTCTTCCTGTGCATTTGTCTGCATTTGCCCTGCAGGCCAATACACTTTTCACTGCGAACCCTCGTTAACCCTCAAACCCACAACAGATACCTTCTGTTGTGGTGTCAGGTTTCAGCACGCGCCATAAGCGTATAAGAATGGCTGAAGTAGGATCAAAGTCTCAAGTCAAAATACAGTAGTGCAGGAGAGTCTTCTAATGGTGGTGTTTGATCATGGGAGCAATTATGTTTCTCCAACCATAGAGAAATCTAAACAGATTGTGATGGTTTCAAAACCTGTCACCAGAATCTTTACTTTATTTTGTATTATGTCTTTTGTAATATATTCATTATGAATTAATGTTTTATTAACACAATTTAACGTGTTGTTGTAGAAGATGTTATTGCGAGAAATTCTACCTACCTTTACCATAGGTAGGTCAGAGCAGTCTCAATCTCAATGCTCTCAGTACATACATGAAGTGTACATAAGCAGTGCACATAGTTCCCAGTAAATTACTGGGATATCCTCTCTGGATCGGCTGGCGATTTCTATTATTCACACATGCAGCTATGTTGTGGAACGTTTCCGTGTTGCACCCCTTCACACGAAGCATAGCGATGCCGGCGTAGATGGGCCAGGGGGCTAGTCAAGCAAAAGGTCCTCCAACACTGATGGTCTGCTGACCAAGAGGAGCTCGCTTGTTTTGGAATCAGTTTCCAGCCATGCTTGGAAACAAATGGTGCCGTTTGCAAACGAAAGAAGCCATATTGATATTGTTATCAAATCACCCCGAAAAGTATTGGCCCGTCAAGGCAAACATTTGCGGATTCAAATACGTCATCAGCGGAGTCTGGTGATTGGCTCACTTTAACCCTGTGAAATCGTTTTACGTCAGACAGACGTAGCTGGTTTACATGCCTCTCCTGGAAATGTGGGACAGATTTTGTGCGATTTCCATTCACACCTGACCACATGCGGGAATGTTTCAAGACATTTCGGGGATAGACTGCATGTGTGAAAGGGGCTTTACTCCCAACAATTTTGCTCAAGGAATATTCTTTGCCGTTCTCCAAAATGCAATCAAAGCCATAAAGCCGCAAAATGTAGGACATAACAATGATCTGAAAGCATTTGAAATTACACATGTCAAATCCTCTTTCTCCATTGTGTTTCTGTTTTTTCTGCAGTAGCGCATACACAACAATAAAGGCTTAGGGCTGTGTTAGCCCTGAAACTATTGTGTTTGTGTTCCTCCATGTTTTGATGAACTGTTTCTTTAAGAGGTTGGCACACATATCCATGTCCCCTTCCCTTAATCCCCCTTCCCTGTGTGTTGGCTTATAGGGCAGTCCAGATCTCATCTACCCAATGTGTCTCTCAGCTAAACTCACTGGTTGTGACACCAATTTACACACGCACGCACGCACGCACACACACACACTATGTAGGTTATCATAATGTTCGACCAGACCCGGCAATCATACATATGTAATCATATATGTATGTTTAATATTTTCTTTGATTTATCAAGAATGTCATAAACTCATAATGCAACAATGTGCAACTGATGGTGCAACGTGTGTGACGCGAACCAACGTAGCTCGGCTGGTTGGGTGGCATGAGTTGGATGGTTATTTGGAGTGTCGATACTCTGATTCTTGTGAGCAAAGGAAGGTACAGGCTCGCCAGCTATTTTTATGGGTAGAACATCACTTACAGGATGTGATTTTATTGAAATCACCAACACTCAGCATTGACTACAGATATAACCTGCTCATATTTAGCTAAAGGCTAAAGTTTAACTGCATGGAATATTTTGTGGTGATCCTTGCATTACCATGGGTTTGACTATAAAACAGGGAATACAGAAAGTAGGTATTGGTGGTTATTGGTTATTTAAGTGTTGATGTTACATGGTTTACCTGCAATTGTAAACCCAGTCATGACAGTTTGCGTCTTATAAAGCATTCTTGCTGCATTCTGCATCCATTCTCTTTTCCTATTTTTAAATGATTAATTTTTTAAAGTTAAAATTAAGAAATGTATTGTTTCATTCCATAATGGCCATGTAAGTTTCTTTTTTTAAGAGCATTCATTGGGAGCTCTATTGTGACCACAGAATGTGTTGGGGGTTGCGTCCAATTCTACCACTGGTAATATCAATTCATTAAATGTAAATCCCTGGTCATTTTGTGATGGGCTCCTTACATTACATGTTATGCCAAGAGACACCTAAGTTCTAACTCCTGTGTACCCTACCAACACAAACACAGTTCCCTGGCTCCATGTCAGCATTAGTTCACCTCATGGAGACTATACCCAAGCGAGGAAAAGCTAATTTGGTGTCCCAATCAGTGGGAAAGAAAAGGCCTTAGGCTGCCGTACCACTCAACCTCAGTCTCCGCTCTGGAATGTAGGGGCACGGCCACACTGTAATTACCTCAGGGCCCGCCTCTTCTGATCCCTCATTGGTTAAAGGGCGTTGACCGTGGCCAATCACCCCCATTCTACTTCTCTGGCATCGCGGAGTAGGTGCCAGTCACAGGAGAAGCACAGAGGCCTCGGTGAAGGGTAGAGAGAACATAGAGTGAAAAAGAGAATCCCCTCCGGAAGTGTCCCCCTCCTCCTTTAACAAACGTCAGAAGGCCTAGCTCCTCCCTCACGGCACGTGAAAAGGAAAAACAGAAACCGCACTTTCTAAAGTCTCAATCATGCGTTTCATTTTGTTGAAAGCAAGATGTGCGCTTGCCATAAAATATGCACCAATAGCAGTTATTTTACTGTCAATAGTTTAATGACAGTCCTGTGTGTGTGTGTGTGTGTGTGTGTGTGTGTGTTAGGAGGGTTTCCCTGAACTGAGTGTGTTAACTTCTTCAAGGCTGATTTGGGATTGGGTGGAGTCACACCAGGCAACATTCACATGTGTTTCAGGGGCTGAGCTGGCAAAGGAAAAGTATGTGTAGAGCACAGACTTAAAGGAGAGGTTGGTGGAGCTGTGGAAGACGCATTGAGTTTTTGGTATTGCAGGAGAGTGTCCTGAGCTCGTAGCTGCATGCATCTATCTTTCCAGCCGTTTAGATTTTGACGGCATTGCGTTTGCTGTTTAAAGGTCCAGTTCTCATTCGATTCATGTCAGGGTTAGGATCGGGGCTGTGCATGTCTCCGAAACCTTCCACGTCAGCTCTGGTTCATCAGTTCAATCGATTGATTCAACGATTTGTGGCGAAAAAAATAAAAAAGTCCTTTTTCCAATATTACCTGCCATTACGTAACAGTTACCAGGTTATAGAAGTGGGTAGGAGGGACGTGCACGATAAATGCAGGACATGCACATTTCAATTGGCAAATACTCATCGAATATTCGCTTTACGTAATCATGCGATCCAAAGCTCGACGCCAAAGGAGCGCTCGCAGTCCGAGTCGCTGTGGGTCTGGCTGGTTAACGGCTGGAACCCGACCGCGGCTCGCCTCTTTTTGCCCATTGACGCCATTGCTGCAGTTTTTCAATGTCAATCGCTGGGCCCACGGCTGGAATGGAATCCCTGTGTCTTAAACCTCCTTTTCCCACATATTCTGTGTTATTATAATGCAGGACCAATGTGCAGTTGTCCGTCTGAGATGATACATGGTGGTTCATCATGAGGGATGTCACTGAGAGTTGGCCGGAAGGCTGGTTAATCTCAGCAGGATGACCAAGCTGCAAAGTTGCGTGATGCAGTATTTCCTCGTCACGCATACACAACGGAGTGAACGTGATTCCTAATCGACTGCGTCCACTTTCCCCCAAAGACAAAGACAACGAACAACAAAAACATACTCAATGTATTTGTTTCGTCCATTTCTGTTTCCAGGAGTTTGCTGCGCTGACCAAGGAGGTGAACATCTGTCGGGAGCATCTACTGGAGAAGGAGGAGGAGATCGCCGAGCTGAAGGCTGAGAGGAACAACACACGGGTCAGTGGTAACCTACACCTGTCCCCCTGTCACCGGGCTCCGCAGGGGGCTGCAGGGACTCCAGCCTTGCCAATGACCCAGAGATGAACACGCACATTTAGACCAGCTCACACCATCTGGAGTCTTGAGGACAATGTCGCTCTCCCCGCTGTTTGACTTTGGGAGAGAATAATTTTTTTTCCCCCCTCCGAAGCCTGTTTGTACTTAATTAGTGACAATTAGTTTGTACTTAATTGTTTTTTGAAATATGAATTATGGCATTTTACTTTATGGATTGTGCAATTAGAGGATTGTACAATTAACCTCTCCTTGTACAAGGAGAGGTTAATTGGCAATACACAGTGCATTAGGGGGGAACGGTCTGTCTGTGTCTGTCCACGTGTGTATGACCATTGTGTGGACACGTTTCCCAGCTGTTGCTGGAGCATCTGGAGTGCCTGGTGTCCCGCCACGAGCGCAGTCTGAGGATGACGGTGGTGAAAAGACAGGCCCAGTCTCCGGCCGGCGTCTCCAGCGAGGTGGAGGTCCTCAAAGCCCTCAAGTCCCTTTTCGAACACCACAAAGCCCTCGACGAAAAGGTAGGGCGGCTGGCGATGCGGAACGCGTCGCTCGTGTCGGTGTACCGCAGGGAGACCGCACGCGCACGTCGCGGGTGGAGAACCCGTCCTTGAGTCGAGACCTTGTTTGCTTGTGTTGCAGGTCAGGGAGAGACTACGCGTGGCCTTGGAAAGATGTAGTGCGTTAGAAGAGCAGCTCACGATGTCACACAAAGAAGTAAGTGCACACGCGCACACATGCGCTCACACAGGAACTTGGGCGAGGAGTGACCCAGATTCCCTCTCTGCTTCATGCTTCAGCCCCTTTATTATGGGTCTTCAGGCTCAAAACACAAACCGGCTTAATCAAACACCACTGTCCTGTCATTCATTCGTAAGTTAAGTGGCCATTCTGCCCTAAAGATACACAACTTTCTGTCATGAATCCTGCTGTTTCTCTAGTGTGCCATGTTCTCCTCCAAAGTATACCGAGCAGAGTTGTGGTGGAGACCAGAGATCATAGTTTTTCTGTAGTATCTCAATGGATTTACGATGTGATGTGTACCATACCACGCAGCCCCTACCCTTTCATTTTTCATATTTTTTTTTACACAAATCATTTTAGGTGGCGTACTTCAGGGAACAAAGCATCCAGAAGAGAGGGTTCTTAGACGCAACCAGCGAGCTCAACCACAACTCTGACAATGGACCGAGCACCAACGGCAAGGTGAGGCTAACCCTCTCCCCCATCTCCCCCCTTCTCTCTCTCCCCCCCCTGCCCACACGGCCTCGGGTGATCCTGCCATGGTGCTTATCTTGTCACAGTCTCTTTGCTCCTGAAGCCGTATGCTCTAATCTAATCCTAGTTGATTACCAATTAGAAGTGAACATTTAATTCATTCCATCATGTGTTTTTCTTTTTTCTTTTTTTCGTTTTACGTCTGACTTTCCCAATCTAATTTGATGAGGTGAATGGTCCACATTCCTCTCGCTGAAGTCGCTTGCAGGGCTTCATGTTGTATAGTTTTTCAAAAAACCTTTTTGCAACCAAATTACATTTTGGTCTTCTACACTGTCTGGGGCGAAATGTTGACTCAGCATTGTCTGCATTGCTTTGGTTTGTTTGGTTTTCATAATCAGCTCTACCTCCAAATATTGGGGCGGGGGGCTGGAAATTAGGGTGAGTGGTTTACATTTAGCATTAAACCAAGGCATTTAGCCTTGGTTTACGGTTCCATGCCTTGATTTCAGGACCACTCATCGGGTCAGGCGATTGTTTTTTTTGGGGGGGGGAGGCTATGGCTGCTTATGGGAGTTTACACCATTGCTGAAGGAAGAGCTTCTAATCAGGAAACTGAATTTCAATCCATCAGTCATCACTGAATGTTGATCATCCCCCCTTCGCCATGCAGCGGTCATCAGACGGCTCTCTGGGTCACGAAGACGACTGCGGTTCCGGGCGGGTGGTGGAGCTCCAGGAGGTGGTGGAGCGCCAGACCTCTGACCTGGGCCAGATGAAGGAGCGCATGGCCGCCATGTCCTCGCGCATCAACGAGCTGGAGGAGGACCTGGACACGGCCAGGAAGGACCTCATCAAGTCGGAGGACATGAACACGCGGCTGCAGAGAGACCTGAGAGAGGTAACGGGGCGCCTCGTGCATGTAGAAACTTGCCGGTTTGGACATTGGTGTGTGACGCATAGTACGCCTGACATGGGCCTCATAACTCATTGTCTTTTTAATGTAAAAGAATTGAACAACGTTTTAAAATGTATATTTATATTTTGCCGTCTCTACTCTGAACCTGCTGAGCTCCCAGGAAACATGTGTTATAGTGCAAACGGGTAGTTTCAGTTAGATCACCAGAGCACACACTAGGCCTAATCAGAAAGGACTCACTCAATTAGGCTACGCCGGTGAGGTAAATAACTATGGCAGCTAGTTTGAACAACAACAACAAACTGGTGATTGGTAAACTACTGTATGGACACATGGCAACCAAGCGGGTGAAAAACGGAAGATAGAGATGTGACCGCCTGGACCGACCGCCTGTGTGTGTGTGTGTGTGTGCGTGTGCGTAGTCGATGGCCCAGAAGGAAGACATGGAGGAGAGGATCACCACGTTGGAGAAGCGTTACCTGGCCGCCCAGAGAGAGGCCACGTCTGTGCACGACCTCAACGACAAGCTGGAGAATGAGGTGGCCAACAAGGATTCCCTCTTCAGACAGGTAACACGTCCTGCATACTTAAACACGCCATCGCGTCTGTGGCCTGTTTGGCCGAGTGTGTTATGTGTTGCCTGGGCCCTGTGTGGCACACATGTGTGCGTGTGTGTTATATATTCTAACACTCTACTATACATAGAGTGTCTGTCTCTTCTTCTTTTTTTTCCCTGGAGTATTGTAACTGAATGCAATTTCCCTCAGGGATCATTAAAGTAGTCTGTCTGTCTGTCTGTCTGTGTGCATATTTATTTCTGCCTGCTAAGCCAAGAGGAATCAACCCACAGGGTCCTTGGCAGCGTCCAAACCCCCCCTTCCCTCTTCTGAATCCCCACTGTGTCCACACATCGGGCAGTGTAGCAGCAGCTGAATGGGAAGCCGCGGGGCGATTGAGCATTTTCTTTACATGTGCTCAGTGAGATGGAGATGTCTTGTGTGTGTGTGTGTGTGTTCTTTCTTTTTAATCATTGTTAATGCTTCCTCTTCCTCCCTCTTTTATACTTGTCCAACCCCCTCCCCCGACTCACCCTCACCCTCGTCTATCTCTGCCTCACTCATTCTCTTACTCTCCCTCTCCCTCTCTCTCCCTCCCCCCCCCCTCTCTCTCTCTCTCTCTCTCTCTCTCTCTCTCTCTCTCTCTCGGCCTTGCTCTCCCTCTCTATCTTGGTTTTCTGTCTGTCCAGTAAAGTGTTTCCTCTGTAAATGTTAGCAGCTGTATTGGTTGTTTGGTTTATGGGGTTGGTCCTGGCTGCCCCGTAGCCCTGCCCCAGGGCTCGCTCTATGGAGCAACGCACTGTCGTGTTATTGTCTGGAGGATAGGAAACATGCCCACTGCCAGGTTATCTTTTTGATGACGGTAACCATGTTTTTTTTTTAATGGCTCAAAACAAAACATGCCCCTATTTGGGTACTTGGTGGAATAATAATCGTTTAAGTGATGGATGTTTCTCTGGCACAATATCACTTGTGGTGACGTTGGTGTTGCTGTGGTTATCCACCACTTATTCATAGACACAAAAGAAAGACGTTTTACAACTGTTTCGCTCCCTCTCTCTCTGTCCCTCCATCTCTTGGACATGGAAACACACATCCCCCTGTGAAATAATAAACAAACAACCAGCATTAAGGCTAAGTTTATTGTGTAAAGCTTGTATAAACTGGGTTGTGCGTAATCATATGACATGTCATTTGCAGGATGTATTCTATCCTATATGTGGGTGTGTAAAATATTTATTACGGTCTGGGGAAAAGTTTAGCGTCTATGGCTCTTTTGTTGTCACCGCTATGTTCTCGTCATCGCGGGGCAAGCCGGTCAGTCACTTTGTAGCGCAAAAAACACTGAAATGCACCCAAAGGAGCAGCCTTCCTTGTAGAAACGCTCCGGTCTGTTTTTTTGTTGTTGTTGCAGATTGAGGAGAGGAACCGGCACGTCCAGGAGAAGCTGGAGCTGGCCGAGCAGAAGCTCCAGCAGACCATCCGCAAGGCCGAGACTCTGCCGGAGGTGGAGGCTGAACTGGCCCAGAGAGTGGCCGCCCTCACCAAGGTACCGGTGCACGTCCGCGCGGAAAACAGTGTTTACACACCTCTTGAACTATGCAGGAGGTGTAGATGCTTGGTTTCCTTCACGGCGTTGACTTGGACGTCATGTTCTTGCTTGAAAGCCCTCGGGTAACCAAAGATGATTCAGGACATCAGCTGAACTTCAGTCGTAGCCGGTCAGCGTGGTGCTATGGAAGACCAGGATGAAACACGGAGAAGCAATGGCTCTTTCAGTACGATCGGCTGTCGATTGGAAAAAAAAAAAAAAAGAAGCTCTATCAGCAAAATCAACTGTAATAATATCAGTAAGCGTCTTAGGATACCAATCAGACCACCATAGGCGTCATGCCTAGTGAGAGACCCAAGAGATAATTCAGATTAACAATGCAAATAATACAAATACCACGTTGATTTCTACAGAGCACGTTTCACAAACGCAAAATGCTTAATGTTATGTTAAGGTCTCAAAATCAACAAAGTGTAAGAGAAGCACTCTTCTTGGTTACTTCTCAGGCCCGAGCAGCACCAGTCTTGTTTACACAGGCACTGGTTCCAGTACAGTTTGGGTGAGGTGAACAGAGCCCTCCCTCTCCCCCGCCACGCGCTTCATTTCCCTTACACTCCACCAACCCCTGGCTCCCCTGCGGAAACCCCTGAGGAAGCTGTTGTTGGCGCGGTCTATTTTTAGCCCTTTAACAATAGCCTTCATCCATTTATAGCTCGGTTGCCGGCGTGGGACAGTGCCAGGCTCCGAATCAAGTCTGAAAACTCTTGTTTTTTTACGGCCCCGTAGCACGTCAATTACCCCAAAGCCACATTCTAATTCTCTCGTCTGCTGTGGGTTCCTTTTGTGTGGAGGTTCACGTGACAAGCAACGCAACCATCAAGGGACCCACAACCGAAGTCATTTCTACGACTTTATTTTTCACTCCATCTTTTTGGACCGTCTTACCTCATCGATTTCTCTTCACTGCCAAGTCCTGGCTGGTTTGAGAAGGGGATCTGATGGTTCCTACATAGGAGACCTCCAGTCACTGTGAACACACTGGTCATAGCCTTTATTACTGGGGATGCAAGAAATTCCCAAAAGCAGTCGTTGAATACGCTGTCCGAATCTCAATGATGGTGGTAGTGTTGTAGGTAGCTTTTTTGCACACCAAGGTGGGAAGAGTTTGCAGGCTACACCTTGACATACAGGGATTTTAACGTTTTACATTTAGGGCATTTAACCGACGCCTTTATCCAAAGCAACTTACAAAGAGTACATTTGTCAGAAGAAGGTTAAACATTGAATTGCTGCTAATACAGTAACAAAGTCACCAGAACAAGTTTCAAGTAATTCAATTGCTAGGTTAACCATTGTTAGTAAACAACATCTCTGGCTAAGTGCCAAGTTACAAGTATACCACATATCTGGCTAAGTGCCAAGTTACAAAGAGCAATTATGAAGTGCCAAGATGTTCAACATACAAGAGCTTGAGGGTAGGGTTTTTTTTTATTTTTTTTTAGCGTTAGAGGATGGATGTTATGATATGTTTTATCCATTCCAGTAATTTTGAAACGTGACTCACTTGATCCAGCGTATTAGTTGGGCTATCTTTTAGGGCAGGGCATTTGGTAATGCGTTCCATCGTGTAAAAATGCTGCTGCTGTCTCCTGGGAAGGCACACACCGCTGGACACAGCCAGGCTCACACTGGTGATCGCGTCTGTGGTTCTCCGCGTCAAACCGCTAATTCCGATCTGGAATATTGGTCAAACTACATATGCAGCGGCGCCATTTCACTTTCGCTTTCAGTTGTGATGCTTGGACGTTGCTGGCGGGCGGTCAAACTTGCTGAGCGCTCTGGAAAGTACCTGGGCGTGCTACAAACTAAAGAGATCTCTCTGGATAACACCCCTAGTTGTGCAGGACACGCATTTCGCAACGGCAAACAACGTTTAATCTCTTGCTTCACTACTTTGTGTTCCTTGAGATTCTTTTTGATCAATCTCCCCCCTGTTCTTCTGTCTTCTGTCTGTCCCTGTCAACTTGAATGTTGTCTAATTGAACACTAATGACATGCCCTGACCTCTCCTCCATTCCCTCATGGCCCTCTCTCTCTCTCTCTCTCTCTCTCTCTCTCTCTGTTCGTCTGTCTGTCTGTCTGTCTGTCTGTCATGCCACCGTGCCTGGTCTGTATAGTCTGATCTGTGTGGTCTTAAAGGCACTAAGGCTAAGACGCAGGTAGACCAGCTTTGCTCACAGATTTCCTCTTCATTCTGTGGCACATGTTAGTAGCAGTGTTTTTGTTTAATATTTATATCCTTTGGTAGCCGTACACATTCATGTGCATGGTATATGTACATTAAGTCCAATCTTAAAATTGCAATAGTCGTTGCATCTTTTAAGCCTGAGCCCTGTTTGACTTTTGTTCTCTCTGTTTGCCCTTGTTTGCTGTAGAAGTCTTTTATTGGGCTGTGTGTCTTTGCTGCTCTGTGTGCAATTTACGGCCTTATCCTGCACGACTCTCAGCCAGTGGCCAGGAGGCCCCATGTCTACTGTAGATGTGTATGAGCCGGGCTGCTGAAGTGGCTGGATAGCTTAAGGAGTCCGCCCCATCCTTTTGAAGGACATTAGCTGTATCCCCTCTTTAGCTGGCATCGGCCAGGTCCTTCGTCAGGATCCCTGCTCGGGACCCCAAGTTTTCGCGTGTTTCCCTATACGATGATAATGTTGAAATGATGTCACGCAAAGCCCACCGTCTGGCCTGACCTGTATCCCTGACTCCCCCCCCCCCCCCCCCCCCCCCCCCCCTCTCCAGGCAGAGGAGCGCCATGGCAACGTGGAGGAGAGGCTGAGGCAGATGGAGGCCCAGCTGGAGGAGAAGCACCAGGAACTGATCAGGGTGAGGAAAAACCACAACACGACGTGCCGTTCATGCAATCTGATGTGGGATGCCACACCACCCCCTTTTGTCCCGTCGGCCCTCAAAACGTTGCCCGAGCCCGAGCCGTGTCACCCTAATGTCCCGCTGTCCCTGTAGGCACGGCAACGAGAGAAGATGAACGAAGAGCACAACAAGCGGTTGTCTGAGACGGTGGATAAGCTCCTGTCCGAGTCCAATGAGAGGCTGCAGCTTCATCTCAAAGAGAGGATGTCCGCCCTGGAGGACAAGGTGGGTGGTGGAAGATGAAACGCCCGCGTGCCTTCTCACCAAAATGAATGGTGCTCCAGTCTTCGTGAGTCCCGCACGTTAGCCCGAGTGGCTCAGTTATGCTCTGTCTGTGCACCACAGAATTCCTTGATAAGAGAGCTGGACCACACCAAGAAGCTGATTGAGGAGTCGCACCACGAAAAGGTAATCCCCCTGTAATCATCGGTGAACGCGGTGGTATCGAGGCTTATGTGAGTCAAGGCGGTCACCGGAGACCCAGTGTTGGGTATGGTGCTGTGGATCTCTCTGAATGCTGACAATCCATTGGTGACCCCCCTCCCCCTCCCCCTCCAGGAGCAGCTCTTGATCCAGATGGAGACCATGAGAGCAGAGAGCGAGCAGGGCAGAAGTAGGAGTAACTCGTTGCTACACGGGTAAGCTCGGCAAGCCACAGGAACCCCCACCACGCTAACCTCTGGCCTCTGTTACCATGCCGACCTCTAGCCTCTGTTACCATGCCTCAGCTAACGTGTGTGTTTCATCTGTGAATCTCTCCAGACGATCTCTCCTCTCCAGCACCCCGGACTTCAGGTACCCAGTGTCCGCCTCCTCCATGATTGACAGCAACTCCGACCACTACGGTGGAGCCCTGGTGCTGAGAAGACCCCAGAAGGGGCGGGTAGCGGCCCTCCGAGATGAGCCCTCTAAGGTTAGCGCAGTAGCACTAGTTGTCTCCTTGAACTGGCTTCTACATTACAAATAGATGTAGAACAGAGATGGTTACCACGTGGACCATTGTTACACACATGAGGACATTGATGAGCTTTACGTTTTATGGGGATTTTGGACATTGCTGTTCTGTTAAAGAGACAAAGCAGTTTGGTGGGGGGGGGGGACCAAGGTAAACTGGTTAATGTTTTGAGTGGTGAGCCCTCATCAACATTTTGTAATCCAGCTGGATCCATCGCAATGTGTTTTTGATAGCATGATAGCTTTTTAGCAACGTAACATGCGCCGAGAAGGTCAATTAGCAAGGTCAACGTAAGCCTTTTCAGTTGGAGTGGATGTTTATAAAGCAGCCACTCTTGTTTAACTCTTAGCACACTCAGTTGTTTTGATAAAAGTTTGTTTCGTCATTTAAGGATATAAAAAGATTTACTTTTGTAATGCTGCGGTGATGCCATTAGTATTATGATCTAATTTGGTTTGTTTGATTCATTTGAAAAATATGTTGTGCCAAATTCCCTTGCTCCTTTAAATTGTGGTATTAATTCTGATCTATATATTCTTTTTTGAGTAAGACCTTCATCAATGTGACTCTGAATATGTGAATATGAAACTCGAATAAGGGTCGCGTGCTACTGGTTTGATTTGCATCGTTTCCCAATGCGCTTCATTCTTCTTACCTTCCCGCTAATGTTTGGGTTCTGTCTGCTGACTCTCTTTGTCTCTGTATCTCTTTCTGTTTGCCTCTGCTCTGGACATCAGCGACATGTAAGTCAGTGTAATGACCCGGACCGTTCCTTGGCTTATTCAATCGCATTTCAGTTTTGAGGAAAAGAGTGCATCCGTACATAGCGGTTAATTCGCGTTGGTCATTTTGTATCCGCCAGGTTTTTCAGCACCCTTGACGTTCTCTCTTTTCCTATCTCTTCCCCCATTCTTTTGTCCCTCTCGCTCTCCGTCTCCCGGCCTCCTTCTCTGGTCGCTGTGCCACATATTGCCCCCCTCCTCCCTCCCGGTTCTGGATCCTCTGCCCCCCCCCCCCCCCCCCCCCCCAGGTCCAGACCTTGAACGAGCAGGAGTGGGAGCGCGTGCAGCAGGCCAACGTTCTGGCCAATGTGGCCCAGGCCTTCGAGAGCGACCTGGAGGCCTCGGACCTGGAGGAGGACCGGGAGGCCATGTTCAGCTCGGTGGACCTGCTGTCCCCCGGGGGCCAGGCGGACGCACAGACCCTGGCCCTGATGCTGCAGGAGCAGCTGGACGCCATCAACAACGAAATCAGGTGCGGCTGGTGACTCTGGAGGGGGCCCCCCGCTGATCGGGGGCCCCCCCCAATTGATTCCCATTGGCCAGGTTTTGATTGGATTCAATGTTGGTTTCTAAGGGATATTTCAGTTACAATACCAATATTTCTTGAATACGAAAGAGAACTAATGCATCAAATTGTATATGGAACCCTCTTACCTGGTGCATTATTAAAACGATCCATTTTAACAATTGACCCCAAGCAGGAATGTACTTTTTTAGTTGACATGACCAACACGCTACAGCAGTCAAGCTGCCCCCAAAAGGCTGCACTAAGGATTAACTCCCAGATCCCCCCCCCCCCCCCCCCCCCCCCCCCACTGCAGGATGATCCAGGAGGAGAAGGAGAACACGTCGATGCGGGCGGAGGAGATCGAGTGCCGCGTGGGCAGCGGCGACAGCCTGGGCGGGCGCTTCCGCTCCATGGGCTCCCTGCCGCCCTCGCACGGCGGGGGCTCCTCGGCGGGGGGCTCCCCCCCCGGCTCCGGCCACTCCACCCCGCGCCGCGTCCCCCGCAGCCCCAACCGAGAGATGGACCGCATGGGCGTCATGACCCTGGTAATGCGCTGTGGTCTGAGAGGTGCTGCTGCTGCTGCGGCTGCTGCTACTGCTGCTGCTAGTGCGGCTCAGCGCTCACCATTCAGTAGACATGAAGGCTTTTCTCAGCTCACAAAAAAATGCCATATTTATATGTGTGTGTGTGTACATATTACATTTTCTTTTGAAATGAAGATGCATCAGTCTTAAAATTAGTGATACATGCACTCACATAGAAGATTCACGTCGAATATGGATGAAGAAACAAATACAAAATAATAACTAAACCTAAATAGTAATACAAATTAAATAGTAAATAAAAATTGTAGGCACACTCGTATACCACTACACCACTACAAATCATAATTCACACTCAGAAACAACCACCCCAATCCCAACATGATACACGGCCCCTTGTATTCACATGCAAACATACAAATACAGAACAGCGTGCCCCCCTGAAAGCGTGGCTCTCCCATGTTCAGCACCGCATCACCAAGTTTACTTTTAGTTTGTCACGCAGCGGCATTTATGTTGCCATCGCCGTGAAGATCCCATTTTTGGTGCCTTTCACGAAATGACGACTGCTCTCAGTTTTCTCTAATGCTGCCCGTCTCGTCAGCGTGTCCGTCTTACTAACCATCTGTGAACGCATGCCGTGTACATGTGTAACCGTATGTGTTGTTATGTGGCTGCCCCCCCCCCCCACGGTAGCACTACAGCTATAACCCCTGCATCATCCAGCACTTCCTTTTTCAGCAGACCGTAACCTACCTGCCCTATGGTGCCGCTAGCTTCCGTGACCCCCAACAACTCTGTAGCTATGCACCATACCTCTTTCAGGTACCCCCCCCCCCCCCCCCCCCCCACCCCACCCCACCCCCCCCCCCCCCCCGCCCGACCCCGGTTGCTCCTCCTCCCACCTTCTCCCTGTCTGGGTGGGGAGAGGTGGGTGCAGTCAAGCTCACCTCAGCTACCTGTACCTGCCGAGGATATGTTGTCTTCTGCCGAAGCGAAACCCAAAGCGCGTAACCTAAAATAGCTCACATTTTCAGGAATGATTTGTTATTCAGAACGTGTACTTTTTTTTTTTTTTGTAAAGCACCTGATTTACTTAATTTATTCAAGGACTTAAAAACACAATGTGACCGCTACCAATTTTAACACGCTCTCCACACATGTGGTTGCATACGCAATTTTTGTTTTTGTGCGATAAGTCCAATCCATTTCCTCTCCTCCACCCTGACCCTTTTCAATAGCTTGCTTATCTGCATAGCCTCAGTCTGACAGTGGCGGAGAGGAAGTGAGTGATTAGGTATTTAACTCCAGGGGAAGAATAGAATCCCGTAGAAAATGTGCCACCTTGATGGTCTATTTACTCTGTTGATGTCGGCTCTGTGAGGAATGTAGGGAACCTGGGGTTTTTCACTCACGGTGGAAGAAACGTTGAGCAAGTTCACGACCCCCCGCCAATATGTGAGCGCAGGTGCACCTACAGGATAGATAGACGATCACCTTGTTGGGAGTAATGGATAACCACCATGCAACAATCTACCTGTTACACCCCAAGGACTCACATATGTTTTGGCCTGTACTGTGGTTAACAGATCCTGGTCAAACACTTAAGTTTCAGTTCCTTTTTTGTTATTCTAAGTAAAACATTTTTTTAATGCTGGGCTGCACCCAACCGCCCTCATCCCCGACTCAACCCCCCAGGCACGGAAGTTTGCTGTGTGATTTCCTCCCCACCACAGGGATGTGTTGTTAAACAACAGCACATCTTGGTTTCACTTTCAGAGCTCTTTGCTAACCCCTGAACTGCTCTCAAGTTCCCTGAACGTCTGTGTGTGCGTGTGCGCGTGTGTGTGTGCGTGTCTGTGTGCGTGTGCGTGTCTGTCAACTAAACTCCTGTCGTCAAGCTGTGCTCTGGTGTGGCCACTGGCATGGTGTGGTTCCTTGGGTGCCTCTCGGTTTGGGGCTTGTGTCCCACTAACTCCTCTTCTTCTCTCCCCTTTTTTGGCCATGCTTCAGCCTAGTGACCTGCGCAAGCACCGCAGGAAGGTAATCTAGAGATCTGCTTTCACTGCTACTTGTCCACACACTCTCTCACCCTCCCATTACCTGCTGCATCCCTCCCCCTCCTCCAGCCCATCATTCAACCCCAAGTCTCTCCATTCACCCCCGCCCCCCCTCCCGCCCTCCATCATATGATGGCCTTTCAGCCTCATCTGTCTCCACATGCCCCTCATTTTCCATACCCAATCACCAGGACATCCCAACCCACAGCTGTCTTTGTTCAAGTCTTTTAGAGATGCATTTTACAGTAGATGTCACGTATAACTGTTGGTTCTTTATATTAATTCTACTTCCAAAAATAATTCAGTCAGGAAACCGTTAAGAAAGTTAGAAGTTCATCCGTGGATGCGAGAGTGACCAAACTTTGCTGGACTGGTTAATGTATTATATGGTCAAATATTAGTTTCGACACAGCGGTGGTAAATCCCTTTTTAAACAGCACTTGTTGTTGAGTGGAGACTTATGGTTGAAGATACTTTGGCATTATTAGTTTGTCCTACAGTATCATGTCAGTCATGACGGCACAAAGGACTGCTTTGTCCATTAACAAACGGTGAGCCTGCGCCACAGTGCTGCTGCTGCTGCCGCACATCACGCCGTGCGCTTCATGTGCATACATTGTATCGTCTCCACAATGTATCCACTGGCAACAGCAGGGAAAAGGCTGCGGCATTTCCTTTTTTGGTTATGTCGCACCAGTCGATCGTCTGCAGACCAAAAGGCAGAGTGTCGCGCATCGGCCTCCCGTCAGCTAACACGCCCCCCCCCCCCCACCCACCCCCCGTGGCGTATTGCCACGCTGTGCTTTTACCGTCCAGTCGGCGCAGGACGACAAGGCCACCATCCGCTGCGAGACGTCGCCGCCCACCACGCCGCGCTCCATGCGCCTCAACAAGGGGGCGGCCCACACCGCCAGCCACGAGGACATCCGGGACATCCGCGG
The DNA here is from genome assembly GCA_036785325.1 of Urophycis tenuis. Taxonomy (NCBI): domain Eukaryota; kingdom Metazoa; phylum Chordata; class Actinopteri; order Gadiformes; family Phycidae; genus Urophycis; species Urophycis tenuis. The sequence continues at coordinate 7,289,408 of JAXIVH010000005.1, read as the reverse complement.
GTAAACTGCCGTCCGCCGAGCCCGGAGCACGAGTCAAACACAGAAAACAGACCCGACACCGGGAGATGTATTGAGGGGCCCCCCCCAGGGGACTGTGGAATGCACTCCCCCCAGAGCAGCACAATCTGGTTTCAAACTCTCTTTAAGACCCACCTTTTTTTATTGCATTTTTGTAGCCCTGAGCTATGGCATATTTGCTTTTATTAGGCTATTTTCTATTCTGTCTGTGTTTAAATTTTCAGTGATGTGTTTATTTTAAACACTTTGTAATACCCGTTTTGTGCTGTACAAATTGAATACAATAGGAATATTTGTGTCATTACTATTGTTATATATTTGGATGCGATTACGGCCCACTGTCTTAATCTCAGTCTACATCTCTGCTCCCCTCTGGGCTCTCAGTCTGGCGAGCCTGCAGGACGGCCAGGGCAGTAACCCAAGCAGCAGCAACAGCAGCCAGGATTCCCTCAACAAAGCGGCCAAGAAGAAGAGCATCAAGTCCTCCATCGGCCGCCTGTTTGGGAAGAAAGAGAAGGGCAGAGCCAGCCTTCCCAGCAAGGACTCCCCGAGCCAAGGTCAGACCCCGGCCCCCGCCGGCCGCGTGGCCTGGGGTCATGTGCTTCCTCCCCGCTATCACTTTTAAATGGTCTTTGTTCTGACTGTGAGTGTATGTGTGTGTGTGTGTGTGTCTCTCTCTCTCTCTCTCAGCTGGCACGCCTGAGGCAGAGAGCAACCCCAAAGACGGCCTGGGCATGGGCACGCTGGGAGGCCCCGCAGAGAAGAACCGAAAGCTGCAGAAGAAGTGGGTGGCAATACAGGCCGAGCACCTTGGATCACACGTTGTGACGAAGTTCATCTTAATGCAGCATTTAGATGGTGTTCATGCATACGGTCATACATGCACACCAGAACAACATTAGCATCACAGATGGGTACAGGGGTACTGTGTATCCCAAACTAGAGACCCTGTTTTTACAATCGTCGCTGTTGTTATGATTGTAACACTGCTACCCTCACCCTGTCACCTGGCTCACGCTGTGTTGGTGACGTCTGCACACCCCCCTGCCTTCCACGTCACACCCTGTTCCACCACACTCCTTTCCTGCTCACAATAGTTCACCCGCTTAAAAAAAAAAAAAAAAAAATGATTCTGGCGGTTCAGTGTGAAAAGAAAAATGAAGTAGTATGCTGTATGATTTGTTCGTTTTGCTTTTAAAAACATCAATTCACTTCATTTTTTGATTTTTTTTTTCTTCAAATGTTATTGTTTTGCTCACCTCCCCTCTTCCTCTCTCATCACCCCTCTCTCACTCCATGTGTAGTCCAAAGACCGGGTAAGTGGCTCCATTGCCTCTGCTTTGCCATGAACTCTTCCTCCACTTGGCTACACTTTGAGCCTTAACCAGCAACCTCTGTGACCCCCCCCCCCAGCGGCCATACCTTTCTCTCTCTTTCTCCCCCTCTCTCGGTTGGCCTGATGGCTACTTGAATCCTCTTCCTCTGTCATCCCTGCACTCAACAGAAGACTTATTTAACTAACAGGAATGTGCCTCACCTTTTTATTTTATTTTTTCTTCCTCTGGGTTTTCTGTCCCGGTACGATAAAGACAGTTGGGAGGGGAAAAAAGAGCACGGCAGAACAAAGAAAAATATCGTTTTAGATTGGCTGGTGGCGAACATGTCCTCGGGTTGCCACAGTGCTGCAACACACATACGTTTGGTTTCCATTCACCGTCCTGCTGTCCTGGGTGATGAGTTTGGCTACGCTGTTCAGTCGGATCATACCGCTGTCCTGTATGGAAGTTACAGGACGCCATCATCTGGCCACACATTGAGTCTGCACTTTCGAGGACTCGGCTGTACGCAACCGTTGAGGTCGCTTAGGACTTCGCATAGGCCCCCCTTGATAATGCCGCACATCGGCATTGATGAGCGAACGCAACATGCATGAAGTGAATGCACAGCCAGGTCGTTCGGCCCCATCTGCATGCCATCTGCCCCCGACTGATCCCAGTGGCTACGCTTTCATAAGGAGATCATGAGTGGATCCGAATTCCACTGAATTTCATTGCCAACTTCAGCGTAACTTATTGGTTTGGCGAAGGACACCGCCCATTAAAGTTGAGTTTCCAAAGGCCTCGGGCGCATTGATTTGATTAGGACCATTTTGGTCGATGTCTTTAACCCACAACATTCGGTCCCTCTTGGGTTTTGGCCCTTTTTTTTGTTGCCTTTTCTGTTCTCTGGATTTAAATTTTTCTTTCCATGGTTTGCTCTTCTCTTCTCAGTGTGTTCGCATGTTGTCAGTTTCCCTGACATTTATTGGGCCGTGGGTGTGCGTGTGCGTGTGCCTGCTGAGTTGCATGTGTGTGCCGTGGGTTTGCGTGCGTGCGGCGGTGCTGCTGGGTAACATGTGACACGGACGCTGTAAACATGGGACCTGGATGCTGACGGCGGCCGCTGTTAACATGGGACCCGGATGCTGACGGCGTCCGCTGTTAACATGGGACCCGGATGCTGACGGCGTCCGCTGTTAACATGGGACCCGGATGCTGACGGCGGCCGCTGTTAACATGGGACCCGGATGCTGACGGCGGCCGCTGTTAACATGGGACCCGGATGCTGACGGCGGCCGCTGTTAACATGGGACCCGGATGCTGACGGCGGCCGCTGTTAACATGGGACCCGGATGCTGACGGCGGCCGCTGTTAACATGGGACCCGGATGCTGACGGCGGCCGCTGTTAACATGGGACCCGGATGCTGACGGCGGCCGCGTTTGTTTGCTCTCAGGCACGAGCTGCTGGAGGAGGCCCGCCGGCAGGGCCTGCCGTTCGCCCAGTGGGACGGCCCCACCGTGGTGGTTTGGCTGGAGGTAAGGCCCCCGCACGCCGCAAAACAACGCACTCCTCTGTCCTCCTCTGGCCGCTCTACCGTTTCCCTCTGTTCCCTCTGGACGCCACGGATGGGTGTTTTTTTTTTTTTTTTCCTCCTCCCTCACTTCTCTTCACACACACACGCGCACACTTTTCCATGAGTCCTCTGATCTCTCCTCCGTCTGTCCTTTCTGCACTTTTTTGCTCGCTCTGTTTCTCTCTCGCGCACTCGCGCTTCCTCTCGTGCTCTCTGTTTCTCTCTCTCTCTCTCTTTCTCGCGCGCTCCCCTCTGTTTCTCTCTCTCGCTTCCACTCGCGCTCTCGCTCATGCTCCCTCTGTTTCTCTCTCTCTCGCTTCCTCTCGCGCTCTCTGTTTCTCTCTTTCTCTCTCGCACTCTCTCGCGCTCCCTCTGTTTCTCTCGTACTCCCTCTCGCGCTCTGTTTCTCTCTCTCTCTCTGTCGCACACCCTCTGTGTTTCTCTCTCTCTCTCTCCCTTTTCTGACGTGCTTCCTCCCCCCCCCCCCCCCACACGGTCTATATCTACATGTGCATCATCCACATCTTGCGGCCCTCCCCCCCTCCTTCAGCTGTGGGTGGGCATGCCGGCCTGGTACGTGGCGGCGTGCCGGGCCAACGTGAAGAGCGGCGCCATCATGTCGGCGCTGTCCGACACGGAGATCCAGCGGGAGATCGGCATCAGCAACCCGCTGCACCGCCTCAAGCTGCGCCTGGCCATCCAGGAGATCATGTCCCTCACCAGCCCCTCGGCCCCGCCCACCTCCAGAACGGTACGGCGCACACGCCCGCACACGCCCGCACACCTGTATGTATGTCTGTATGTATTACACACACGTGATTCACTCGCCTCTCAAAGACAACGGTCAAATCAAGTTCAGGGATTTCTGATTGGTTCTTTCGGCTGTCTAACTGTTCTCTCCGAATCTGGTTGGTCGTGGCTGCTGTCATTGGAGCTAACTTTTTAAAACATTACACTTAACACTTGCTAACGGTGGCATGACACTGGAAAGTTTCTCTTCTGAATACTGTGTTTTTTTTTTCCCCGTTTGCGATGCATACTTCATTCAACTAACTTATAATTGAACAAGTGCCTCTTGGTCTTCCCTTCCCCTTGTTGTTTTCTGTCTCAATCTGTCCCCTTGTCACGCCTGCGTCACACACCTCTCTCTCACTTGTGATGGGTTTGGGGTGGGGGCTGTCACATGATCAGTCCACGGGGAACGTGTGGGTGACACACGAGGAGATGGAGAGTTTGGCGGCGACACCCCCTACGGTTAGTCCAACGTGGTCGGCTTGCCCCCTGGGGCGGTTGTTGTGTCATGTGACTGTAGGGCTGCGTTCCAAGTCATCCTCAAGGAGTCTCCGATGGCAGCCAACTGCCACACCTCAAGCACGTGCATGTGAAATTACTGCATGGCGACAGTGCACGAGTAGGAATGTTTGCACTGGGGGTAGCTGTGCATGGTAACGTGACACAGTCACTATGGAGCACCTCGCGATGCGACTTGGAACAAGACCTTAGCTGTGTTCTTCTAGTTGGTGATTCGTCGTTAGACTAGTCTTGGGCCATCTGCCTTGTCTTCTTGTAGCGCTCTGTAGGTGTGTCGGTGTGTGTGTGTGTCTCTGTGTGTGTTTTGAGTGCTGGACAAATCAATTCATTTTGTTTTGGTTTGGCTTCTGTTGTGCAGGTAGGATGTTCTCGTGACTGGCATTACTTTTTTCGTTGTTTTAATTATTGTTATTTTTTTTAGCTATCGTCGTGTTTCCTGCATGTGATGCTACTACTGCAATACTAACCCACAGCATCTGTTCTCTTGTTCTCACCATGCTCACGCTAAACATGCTAACACCAGGAGGATGACGAGGGCAGCTGGGCCCAGGTTTGCACTTGATTACCTGACACTTAACCCTTAACCCACTTTTCACCACACGCTCACTCTTCATTCATCACCAAAATACCACTCCCGTAACTAACAGTCAGGAGAAATACTGGCTTTTTATTTTCTTCTTTCTTATTTTCAAGGATCAAGATGAAAGACTTCACAAGAGGTTTAAAGATGCAAAAGCAGGCCTCTTACAGCTGGCCTTGTTACGCATCACCAGTGTTAGGATTTTATCTGTACGGACTTGAAAGCTAAAATGATATGCTCATGACATAAATCTGCAGATCAATACCACCAATATTAGGAACACATTTATGGGATCCAGTTGTTTCCCATTCCCATCTTGTGGAGGTATGAACTGACATGAAACATTTGTGTTTTCTACTTTTTAAAAGATAAACAGATTCAGATCAAAATGGGATGCTTCCTTTAACTATCATGACTGGTATTTGGAACGGTGACCTGGTCATTGATGCCAAAGGAAAATATGCATCATTGTAGTTTAACCACCTTGTGCATTGTCTTGAGATTTTGAATACTTTCAATGTTTAAGAGGGGCTGTAAATCACAGTACACAAACATTTGCTTGTAGTTTACAACGCATTAACCGCCACCTGTCCTAATGAACCGTCAACTGTCGAATTCAGCCACGTCCTCTCATTTAGCCAAGGCTTTTCCAGCTTTTCCCACGAGTCGCCATGATGGAAAGACATCTATTCTTTATTATGCATTAAAATATCGAGGTACAATATGCCATATGTAATTAACGTCTCGTGTCCTATCTCCATCTTCCTGCCACCTGCATCACACGAGCCTGTAAGTCATGCATGCGTGTTGAGCCCCTTCCTCTGTGACCCCAGACGCTGGCTTACGGGGACATGAACCACGAGTGGATTGGCAACGAGTGGCTGCCCAGCCTGGGTCTGCCCCAGTACCGCTCCTACTTCATGGAGTCCCTGGTGGACGCCCGCATGCTGGACCACCTCACCAAGAAGGACCTGAGGGGACAGCTCAAGATGGTGGACAGCTTCCACAGGTAACAAGGCCCGGCGCGTAGGTTGGCCGCGGAGGTAACCCGCGCCGCTAACGCATGTCCCTGCAGGGTGTAGATATGCCAAGGTGAAGTGAACGGCAAATAGGGAAAAGGCAGATAACGCCCTTGCTTGCTTCAGGTTAGCCCGCGCTGGTCTCACTGAGCCGACTTTTAGATGAATAAATATATATGTGTATATCTATGTTTTTTATATGTATCTACATCTGTATATAGCAGATGAATGTTTGTTTTACCTTTGTTTATTTTATAGTAGGTAATGTTTATGATTAGCTCATTGTCTTTGTGGGGCAGCCGGCCTACTGGTTAGGGCTTTGGATTTGTAACCGGAGGGTGGCCGGTTCGAACCCCGACCAGTGCGCATGGCTGAAGTGCCCTTGAGCAAGGCACCTAACCCCTCACTGCTCCCCCCGAGCGCGCGCTGTTGCAGGCAGCTCACTGCATCGGGTTTAAGTGTGTGCTTCACCTCACTGTGTGCTTCACCATCACTGTGTTCTGAGTGTTCCACTAATTCACGATTGGGTTAAATGCAGAAGACCAAATTTCCTCACAGATCAAATCAGTAATTCTTCTTCTTCTTCTTCTTCTTCTTGTTTGAGCTGTATGTCTAGTCCGTGCCTGTACATTGAGAGCATGGAAAAAACCGGAGTCAAATTCCTTGTATGTTTGTGAACATACTTGGCGAATAAAGCTGATTCTGATTCTGATAATCTAAAGTCTGCTCGCAGAATAGCTCAAACCTAGGGGAACAGCTAACACAGCCCTATTGGCAAGACAGATTCATGTCTTCTATCCCCTTCTCTTTTAGTTTTCACTTTCTGGCCCAGGCTCTGCGCCGTCTGCCCTCTGTTTGTTCTTGCTGTGGCTCAGTAGGCCTGCTGGATCTGGAGATTGGCCTACGCTAACCTTATGCTCTTTCCTGTGTGCCGAACAGAAACAGCTTCCAGTGTGGGGTGATGTCTCTGAGGAGGCTCAACTATGACCGGATGGAGCTGGAGAGGAGGCGAGACGAGTCGCAGCTGGAGTCAAACGGTAACCCACACGTCCCCTCCTGACGCCCATCCAGACCGGCCTCTAGCGCCGCCAAATCGCGCTCCCCCCCCCCCCCCCCCCCCTGGCTGCCGCGTCTTGTTTCATTCGGTGTCATCGCGTTGGCGCCCGTCTTTGGACAAAACGCCTCAAACAAATCCTCTCGATTCCCTTCCCAGCTACTGCCGCACGTTGAAATACCATCGCTCCGCGTGGACGCGTTTAACCGCCTCTCACTTGATGATGGACGAGCCATCACTCTCAGGGCTTTTTAAATGCGTAGGAGGAATAAGACCTCCAGGGCCACGTCAACAGGAACCATTAACGCTCCAATGTGTCTTCCCCGCAGAGCCATAAGAAGCGTCCGTTTTTACAGTCCGTGTAGTGCACCACACTAAAGACCAGAGTCCCCCCCCCCCCCCCCCCATCCCCCCCCTTTGCTTGATCCTGTGTTGCAGATGTGCTGGTGTGGAGCAACGAGCGTGTGATCACCTGGGTGCAGGCCATCGGCCTGAAGGAGTACAGCCACAACCTGTACGAGAACGGAGTCCACGGGGCTCTGCTGGCGCTGGACGAGACCTTTGACCACAACACCCTGGCACTGCTGCTGCAGATCCCCACGCAGAACACACAGGTGCTGATGCGCACGACGCACACACGTGCACACACACACACACACACGTGACGTTGCGTCCCACCAACATTGGGTTTCATTGAACTACTGTCTGTCACAACGTAATCGATGGTTCTGTCCAAGCTCACAAATGGGGTTTGCTGTTGTATATTGCCGAGAACTCTACACTGCAGTATCGGTTGCTTTTGATGAGTTAAAGGAAGGATGCTGCCAAACATAAATGAGCTGTCAGTGTTTGATCAACTGTTTGATCGAATGTCTGTCTGGTTTCAGAAGTGTATAGTACAAACTTCAAAGACAGGACATGAAGTCACGTAGATGGCTTTAGAGGTGGGTGTGGTGGTTGTCTCTCCAGGCTCAGTGATAAAGATCAGCCTCATGGGCTGAGCAGGATGTGATTAGTAGCCTGGAATGTGTAGTGGTGAAGTCAGTGGCACATTTTTAGATTCCCCGCGTCGTCTTATTTTTTTCTTGCACGGATGGGGTCATCTGCTATTGGCTACAAGAAGGTTGTTTGGCTACAAGAAGGTTGTTTTTTGACGGCTGACGCTGCTCTGACACCCCCGTGTGTTCTCCACCCCCCCTTTCAGGCCAGAGCCACCCTGGAGCGGGAGTACAACAGCCTTCTGGCCATCGGCACCGAGAGGAGGATGGAAGAGGTGGGTAACTCTCAGCACTACACTCATGACCGCCGCCCCCCCGCCATGAACACTCCCCAGGGTTCTCAGTACCAAACGGACTGCAATCTCAGCGTTTCTCTGACCTCGGTAGACAATCAATGCTCAAACCCAGCCAGCAAGCCATATACACACACACACACACGACCACACACACACACACACACACACGACCACACACGACCACGGAGGTCTTGGTGTCTGGGTCATCTAGACTCCCTTCTGCCCCCCCCCCCCCCCCCAAGGACGACGATAAGAACTTTCCGCCGCGCTCCCGTCATGGAGGAAGAAGTTCCGGCCCAAGGACATGCGGGGTATGCCTTTGGGGTCGTCAGACACCCTGCCCCGCCAACTTCCGCGTGACCAACTCCGGTGCGGTGTCGCCCTCCACACAGCCAAAGAGGAGCCCTATGGACGGTAGGCAGTTGGGGAGAACATCACCAACGTGCTGATGGCTCGCCAAAAGAGAGTGTGTGTGTGTGTGTGTGTGTGTGTGTGTGTGTGTGTGTGTGTGTGTGTGTGTGTGTGTGTGTGTGTGTGTGTGTGTGTGTGCGCGTGCGCTGGCGCGCGCAGTGTTGCTAATGAAGTGAAACATCGTTGCCAGAGTAACTGTCTAATCATTGGTGAAAACCTGCCTCCGAGCTCAACCCTTGTGAATGGCTTTTCTGCTGTGCCGTTTGCGTATGTGCCGTGACTAACTGCATGTCTTTGCATGTGACCTTTGTCGTCGTGGAAACGCAGGGAGCCAGTCTATACAGAGGCTGGGACACTGCCACAGTCAGGACCTACTCTTGTTAACGCACAAGACGCGAGCAACGGTAAGGCCACATGCACGCACTTTGAAGAGTGACGGCATCTGCACAGAAAAAAAAGTTCAACCTGTTGTGTGTATTGACAAAGCGACTGCGCATTTCCAATAGACACGAGTAGTGTGGGGGAGGAGAACCAGCAACTGAGTCAATAGCCTCAACAAATTCTGGGTCTTTGGCAGACTAGAAGGGGGATCTTGAAGGGGACATTTTTAAAGGAATAATTCACCCTAACAGTATACTATTCTAAAATCCACGTCTTGCACTTTACTCTTCAGCAGTCGAAAAAGATATACCGCAGCCGTAAGCACATTGAGGTTTTTGGCAAAGAAAGAAACGTGTCGGTCCAAATTCTCTGGACTTCTCAATGGCTACCCCAAAGGGCACCCGCATGATGGAGCACACTCCCACACGCTCACCACCAGTTAGACG
>JAXIVH010000005.1:7267872-7279800 GCA_036785325.1 Urophycis tenuis | reverse complement strand
GACGACTGGATGCAAGCCAACCACGAGAGCTCTCGGAGTGGAGGTGGTGGGCGTCATGGCGATGGAGGAGGATGGAGTTGGGGAGGGTGGAGATGGTGGATGAGGAAACCAAAGGGATGGAGGAGAATAACATGAGGATAACATGGGAAACATCAAAAAGAGAGCATATATATACTGTATATATACAGTATATTGAATGGGGTTGAAACACACCATTAAAACATGTGTACTCCTACCACATTGTGGTCTACCTTTAGGTTGGCGGTTTGAAACCCAGCCACATCTTATCAATTATACCAGATTGAAAACTAAAAACTAGACCAAATGAAACGCAACCCGTCGAGGGAAAAAAAACCCCACCAACAACTCCAAACTGAGCGCGAGCTCCAGCCAATCACGGAGGTGCTCCTCCGAGGGCCTCAAGTGCTCTCAAACGGCCCTGATTACAGTGCAGTCGACTCTCCACTCCGCTGGAACCCATCAGAGGTCAACCCCAGCGGGTGGCAGTGACGGACTCACGCGTGGCGGTGTCACGCTCAACACGGCCCCCTCACAGTCAAACCACCGGTTACTAGGTCCTGACGGCGGAGAGGGCGGAGCGGGCCGGAGACCAACCAGGACAAAGATGGGGGCGAAGGGGGGGAACAAATGGAACCCCCAAAGGCACATGCATGAATAAAATGAAAGATCTACAGTAAAGCTGGATGTATGGAGGGGGAGGAGGAGGGGGAGCAGGAGGGGGAGCAGGAGGGGGAGGAGAGGGGAAGGGGGAGGGGGAGGGGGAGGGGAAGGGGGAGAAGGAGGGGGAGGAGGAGGATGAGGAGGAGGAGGAGGGGGATGGGGAGGGGGAGGAGGAGGGGGAGGGGGAGGGGAAGAGGAAGGGGAGGAGGAGGAATGGGGAGGGGGAGGAGGAGACTAGAAGTCCATGCAGTGAAGAATCAGAGGGACCACACACATAGTGACGGGGAGAAAGGGGCGCGTAAAGAGAGAGGATGTGGACGCTCCCAGCGCTGGGCGATGGGAAGCGGCAGAGAGAGCCGGGCCTGACGTGTCGCGTGAGCAGAGGGGAGGAGAACGCGTGGTGATGCAAGCTGAACGAGCGAGGGGCTCGCTCAGCTTTACTCCTTGAATTAGAGAAGGCCAGCAGAGGACGTGGATGAGCTTGCAGTGATGCGCACACAGGCACACACACGCATACACACACACACACACACACACACACACACACACACACACACACACACACACACAGGTGTGCGCGCACACACACACACACAAACACACAAAAGTGTGAACACACACGTGTGCACACACACGCATACACACATGCCCAACGCACACACACCCACACGTACACTTGCAGGCACACACACACACCCGTGCACACACACGCATACACACATGCCCAACGCAGACACACACACTTGCAGGCACACACACACAGGCACGCACGGACACACACATGTGCACACATAAGCACACACACACACGCGTACAAACATACACTCAAACACACACAAACCCATACTGAGTGTGCGGAGATGTAGAAGCGTGTGTCTAACCATGCGTGTCCCACATACTAATTAACTCTAATACACTCATAGTGGAAAAGTAGTCGAGTGTGACAATTGTGTTTGAAGATGATCTCTCGCCATTAGCATGTCCCCATAGTGCTACTTCCCTCTCTCTCCGAGGACCGCGACTCCCAAAATGCACTCGTCCTCAAATGAATTAACGTGAGAGTGCTCACCAGAAACACTGAGATGGGTGGTGAGGCACAGGGGGGCGGGGGGGGGGGGGGGGGGGGGGGGATGCAGAAATGCACCTCATCAAACATGCGAGGATAAACGGTTTCCCTTCATAATCCCGGCTGAGCCGTCTCCACACCATCAATACACACAACAACAACAGCAACAAAAAGGCGTCGTCTCGAAGTGGCATCACATGGCTCCCAAAATGTGTCGTGTTATTAAGGTGGCGTTGCCCGCCAGACAGGGAGGCTCCCAGGCATCCCGGGCAATGAGGAGCTCTAACCTCTTCACTTCTACCTGCTTTCAGCCGGCACTCTCCCACATGAATAAAACATGAGGCTAATGGAGAGGGGACAAAAGAGCAGCAGAGAAACCCAGTCACAACCTACAGTAAAATGTGACATGTTAGAGCTATTCTCATTAGTCCTTTGACTAAAAAAGGGTATATGTACATATGTGTGTATATATATATATATATATATATATATACACCCCCCCCCCCCCCCCCACACACACACACACACGCACACATGCACACACACATGGCATATTCATACTTTGTTCATTCATCTTTGTATACTTATAATTTGATGTTGGCACTGCTACACTGTAAACCCGAATAAGTTACCAGAACTCAAAAAAATTGAGGCAATCAATTGCCACAAATTTTTTAAGTTGATCAACTTAAAAGTCGATTTTTTCCAGAACATAAAAGTTTGGATTAAATGCTACTTGTATCTTTTAATAACAGTTAAATTAAAGTGCTCATTAAGTCAACTCAAATATTTGCACTTAATATGACTTACAGTTTTCTATTAAGGCAACTCAATTATTATCAGTTACTAGGACGTAAAGTTTCAAGTTTTCAAACCACAGGAATAAGTTCAGAGAACTTAAAAAAGTAAGTACACAACCACATCATTTTTATGTTAACAAAACTCGTTGTTTATTAGTTTTTGTTGTGTCTTTTTTTTAGTCCAGATTAATGAAATATTTAGTTGGTATACTTAAAACCACCTGACCACAAACTTAATTTTTTTGAGGCAATTGATTGCCTCATTTACAATGAGTACAGCTAACTTATTACTGCTAAACGTTGAAATTAAATAGAAAAATAGAAAAACATTTATAAATTAAAATAAATAGAACAGAAAATATTTAGTCAGGAAAATAACCAGAGTAATCATAAATAATGATAAATAATACAAAGATGAAATTATCTTTTGTTACAGCTACAAAAAAAAAGCCTTACTGCTTTTGACTTTCTGGCTAATAGTAAGGCAACAGGGCAACAATGGATGCAATTACAATAATGCTATAGACTGTTGAAGAACATTTTCATTCTTCTTTCAAAACTCTGAATCATTAACCAGTATCAAATGCAGAGTAAAAATTTGAGTCATCCTGCACAGCCCACAATGGCTGAGAAATAAGCCAGAAGAAAAACATTAAAACATACAAAACATTAACATTACAATGAGAACAAAGGCACATTGTGTAGTTTTGGCCTTTTGGCTGAACATCTGCAGAGTAATGCAATAACTTTTTGAAGCATTATTTAGACAAAAGGAGAGAACTTTGAACGTCTTTTACAATGCTTTACCCTGCATCCTTCTTTCAGATGAGTTTCTACATATACATCATCAAATCATTCTTTAGGGACTGCAACCTGGGTGACAGTTTACCACTTTCTAGACCAAGTAAAATCTTTTGAGTGAATTCAAAAGTGTTTGTCAGTGATTTGGGATAGCTGAGGTGTAGTACATACATCAGTCCAAACATTACCAGGAAGGCATCGGCAAATTTGGAGAGACTGGCCACGGCATCACTTTCAATGACGACAGAGATTTTCACAGGCTGGTAGTGAACTGGAGTTGTGTCATGGTCACTGATGACACTAAGGAGGGCCACTGCAACACCATCAAGCTCTGGCTCATCAGACTCATCCTGAATGAAAGAAAAAGACATACTAATCACAGTCTAACCCATGGAATAGAACAGACAACATAATTTATCTTTATTTTAAGTCCCATTGAGCTCCAACACCTCTTTTACAAGGGCAGACCTGAGTCTCACTGTAAGAGGTGAACACAGAAGATCCATGTTCTGCACATATAAATCAGCCAATTTACCACAGAATCTAAGTGGTGTGAGATAGACTGAAACTAAGCTAAAGGACATAAACAGGAAAATGTTTTACTGAACATCTTATCACTGACAAAAACGCCAATTCAGTTCCTTTGTAACGAGGAGAAAAAACAGACCATACATGGAAACTGTATGGGTAGACTAAACAAAGGTAAGTCATAAAACTGTTTACATAATACACAGTAGTGTATGTTAGTTACTTAACCCTCGTATTGTCTTCCCATTTACTACACACCTTTTGTCCTCCCCGGTCAAATTGACCCGGTCTGTTTTGACTGCTTATAAAACATTAGGGATCAAATGATCACCAATTTTCAGTGAACTTCTTTCCAACACATTCATATATATTTTATAATTATTTTTGTAATTTATGGTATTATAGACCTAATTTACATAAAATTAGACCTGTGTGTGTGTGTGTGTGTGTGTGTGTGTGTGTATGTGTTTGCATGTGTCTCTGTATGTGTGTGCATGTGTGTGTGCGTGTGCTCATTGGAAAGCGCAATAGTGTGACCTATTGCACCACTAAATGTGGTCGGGTCAAATTGACCCGGGAAGACAACAGGTGCTATAATTTTAATAAAACACACATAATTCAACAAATAGTCATAATTAATTTGACTTGCAAACACCATCGCGTGGGACCATCCATGTAATTTTCAGGCAATTATATGAAAGAAAACCAAAGTTATGACATTAACTTCTGAAAATGGGTCAAATTGACCCGAGGACAACAGGAGGGTTAAGGAGACTCACTGTGCAGGTTCTGAAAACGTCTGAGACGTCCTCGCGCAGATACACAGGAAGAGCATGGAGAACAGTAGTGCGCTTGGTGTGTATGTCATGGAGTTCCTAATTCCAGATAAAAACAGAACTGTATTATTTTAAACAGTCAAATCAGAAATATGTCCACATCTTTAATGCAATCAGACAAATAGTAAACACAAAGTGGACTAATTGCAAAATTCAAAAAGCTCATTTGAATCATTGAACCTGTCCAATGTTCCACTTGTTCAACCGGTGAAATGTGTAATAATCTATTTACCTGTTCATCGTGGATTTTTAAAATTTCAGCCAGGGCATCTGCTGTCTTCCCAGTTTTTGATGCCTTCTGTCTGAATAAAGTCATCAGTCGAGGAAGATGGCGGTCGAACTCAGCATAGAATGTGTTGGGCAGGTTCTGATTTGTAATCCGCTGGAACTCTGCATACAACTACATTGAAATAACAGCAGGAGGACAATACAGCAAAAAACACTTATCAGTTCAATTTTTAAGAATCTCACACATTTAAAGCTGCAAATAGCTGCCAAATTAGTAAGAATGACAATTTCCACTTTAAAAGAGTTGATCCATATTACCTCCGATTCTATTTTGAGAGCAGGCCAGAGGTCCATAATCTCATTAACTGGTGGGCAGGACATCACTATGGTCTGTCGGCGCAGGGAAAATGTGGTCTCCATCATTTTTCTTATTAAGGCCAGGTTCTTCTCAGTCTTTTTGACTTCTTCGACAATTGTCTGCCTCAACTGCTCAAGGCTTGAAGAATCCTTTCCTTGGGGAAAGTTGGGTAGAAAATTGACTTCCGCTCGCTTGGGTCTCTTAATGTTGGAATGTGAAGGTTCACTGTCAGGATTACTTTTACTTCTTTTTCCAGCATTAACAGTGACCTCCTGACATCCAGCCCGTCTCATTTTGCTCCTGTAGTTGCCCATCTTAAACTTTATGCTATTTTTCCAACCATTCCAGCCTGTCTCGGATCCTGCTTCCTTCAAGCAGGGATGTTTGGCTACAAGAGCCTCAGCAGCCACTGCAATCTCCTTATCACTTGGGTAGGCCTTAAAACCATATAAAGTAGATGCAAGCTTTTCTAAGATGTCATGCTTTAGGTCTCTTGTCAATTTAAGGTGTCTGCTGTTCCTCTCATATTCGGCATTTCCATCTTTAAGTTTCAATTCAACATCAAAAGCAAATGTGGGAACTGGAAAAGGACCTCGAGGCCACCTGCTGAGACGTTCTGGAGAGGAAATATCTGAAAGTAGATCAGTAGATGCAATAGAGCTGGAGTCCTGTGAAAGTGAGATGTGCACAACAGCTTTTTGTGGCAATTCTTCAATGTCTGCAAGGGAGGTAAGTTTCCCGTCAAAGTCTGGATCTTCATAAAGCAAATTGAAGTCCAAGTCGATTTCCAGCTGTTCTTTTATAATGTCGATCAGTGCATCAACAGAGGCTGGTCGTGAGCTGAGTTTTAATTTTCTAGCCCGGTCTGTTTCAACAACGCGAAGAACTATTGGTTGTTGTGGGGATGCAGCTGTCATTGTGCTAATAAAAGGACAAAAATCAGGACGTTAAAGGGTATCATATAGAGCATATTAATTGCTCAATTATACAGAGAGTGAATAAAGACACAATAACTGATAAATAAAAGAACCACTCATTATTACCTCCTCAGTTCTGTCCTACTTGAATGAACCGCTTAGGGGTCAGCAGCAGCGAGCTGTCTGTCTTGTATGCCGTGAGAGGGACTGTGTCGTTGAGATCCGACTGCAGGTGGATTGACAGGCTTGTGTCTGTAGTTGACAGCTCGTAGGACCGTAGGTGTTCTACATACCAAGAGTCATGATCACAACACAGAAAAGATACATTGTGATTCACAAGGTAGATCTGTTCTATTTTGCTAAATTTAGACAGTCCACCACTGACTCCTACAGACAGAAACATTCCGCAGACATAGTCTGTGCCATCTATGATCACCTTTGATGTCTTGTAGATTGTGTCACTAGTTGTTTGTGCTCTAATGTGTACTTGTGCAACCTCTGGTAGAGCAGAAACCAGAACAGAGTCAATCCTTGATGCCTGATTTTTTGGCTTGAAAAACGATGGTGCAGCAAGATGATATGCCATCATGTGTTGGTGTCTGACTGCCATTGTCTTCAAAATATTTTTGAAGTTTTGAGCGTCATGCACAACTCTTTTGAAAAAGCGGTGCTTGGCCTCAAACCGCATGGTCCAAACGTGCAGCAGGGGCCCAAAGCACTTAACTAGAGCAGGATAATGCTCCACATAGTGATGTTTAGGACGGAGCCTAACCTCAGGGAAAACCTCTAGCAGTGCCTGTCTATGATCACTGATTTTGCACACAAAATAGTCTAAGGTTTCATCAGTAAATGATGGGCACAATGCTAACTCTACCACCTCTTTCAGCTCCATCAAAACTGCCCATACCTTATCACCCTCTGGTACTACACTGCCAACAAGCAATGGAAGAAGTCGGACCAGAGTGGCATTTTCATGTCCATTACCTCCAATCGTTCCTCGAGAAAGAAACATTTTGGGAAGTGGCTGAGGTCTATCCACTTTATCAGAGTGCTGATATGGGAATGATGTAATCTTGTGGTTCAAATACTCCAAAGTGAAGTACTTCAGCCGGATCATCTCTTTAACACAAAGAGAAATTTCCATGGGAACGATACCTTCCAGAAGATCGTGGAGTATATCTGGAGGAAACCCTGTGATTGTGTGGAAGTAATTCAGGGACTCGTGCAAGACACAGCCACGTTTAACACCAAAGTGGCTGCTCAAAGTGTCACTTTCTTGAACAGTTTGTACATGTAGGTCATGGCTGGCTTTGGTTCTCTGAGGAAACTTTCTCTCTCTGACTTCAGTTACTTGAAACTGTTCAACTGAGCCCATACAGAATCTGCAAACATGGCCTGCTCTAAATGACTCTACAAAGCCACCTAATCCATGAGCAGCCAAATTGTCAGCAGAAACACAAAAGATGGTGCCTCTGACATTCTGACCAACTCTTTCGATGAAGACACCGTCTTGTTCCAGAGTACGAACATCACGCAGAAACGGAGCAAGTACAGCTGCATATCCATACTTATGGAGGTCTGTCACTTTTACCAGTAGTGCTAGCTGTATAGCATGTAATGCTGATCGGTATTTTGGCGGCACATTAGCGAGGACCCAATATACAGCGCAAAGTTTGTGAATTTTGCGCGATGTGCCAAGTGGATTGGCAATTTCAAGATCATCAATATATAACTGGAGTGGTAGGATGAGACCCCCTGTTGACAGTAAGTCATTTTCAAGGAAATGAGAGCCATCAGAGCATAATGCATATTGACCAGATGTGGCATTTGGTTCAGTAATCTTGTTAAGAATGTCTGTGTTTTTAAACAACTCTTGAATCATTAAAAGAATAGGAACATACATGCTGGTATGTCCAGATTGCTCCAACTGATACTCCACTGGCATTACACAAGGATAGTTGCACTCAATAAAGGTTTTTCTGCGCTTAGATGAACTCAACTCAGCACCTTTAGAGGTTGATGTGGACAGAACATTGCAGTCCATGACAGCGGCAACAACTTCACTCAGTGTAGTTTCTGCAATGCTGTGACCGTTTCTCTGCAATATGTCACTAACTGCCTCTTTGATCAACGGCTCAGATAAGGAGAAGATCTGATTCAAGTGGTCTACTATTTCTTGAGTAGCTGTGTTTGAGACATGGAGGATAGCCTGCATCTTTAGGAATAAGGAAGATACATTTTTTTTAAGTTGATTTCTTAGACTGTCTGTATCACACTGATCATCATTCCCCACCTCTGTGCTCTGGTATGGGCATTCTTCATGCAAATCACTAGTTACTTCAGAAATACTGGCTTGGAGATTATGGGGATCCTCACTGACAATGTCAGTTTGGAAGTCTGATGCAAGACTTGCTTGGTGTGCTCTACTTTTATGGGAATTGAATGAAGAGTAGACATTTGTGCTATAGCTACAATCCTTATATGGGCATGTCACTGTTTCATGATTTTTCAAATGCTTTCTGAGATGACTGAAAAGGGCAGATTCAGAAAAGGGTTGATAAAATGTGCATAAAGGGCATTTAAATAACACAGGCCCCTGACTCTGCTCTGCACAACTGCTAAGTTGTGCTGTATGATATCTTGACAAATGAGTACTCAATGCATTAAGTGTCTTAAATGTACAAATGCAATCAGTGTAGAGGCATGGAAGAGGGCTGATTCTGGAATAGTGACTGTGCTGCAGCCTGTAGTGTCTAAATAACTGTATTCTGGAGGTGAAAGAAGCTGCGCACAACTTACACTGCCAGATCATGTTGGAAACACATTCAAAACTTCCAGTAAGTCCAGTGGTGCTGGCTGCTGCCACCGCGTAGGTCCAACTCTAACAGTCCTCCGTGCTGCCTCTCTTTGGCACTGCTTCCCGCCACTCACGCTCAACTTTTTGTTCTTCTATTTTTTTGCCTTCTGCTTCTGTCTTAACTTCTTGAAACTGAAACAGAGAGATACAAAGGAACAAACAACTGAACAATTAAAAAGCATCCAAACAGTGTCAAATTATGAATACTTCAAGTTTTCCCTGTTAATGACATTTTCATTTAATCCCCAAAGTGTGAATGCATCAGCAGTCAAGCTACTAAAGCCATCAAGCATATTTAACACTAGAATATTTGCAATTCCAGCGGAAAGTGCAGTGTGGATGCCCTCTGCTGAAATGTCTGATGCATCTGTGGAAATTTGTATGAAAAGACAGAATTGTAGAATTTTTGGAAATCTTGTATAAATATGTATTATATCATAACAAAGTGTGAGATTCGCTGAAAAATAGTATTACATTAAAAACGCTCAGGCTTATATACAGTGTGGAGAACAAGTATTTGATACACTGCCAATTTTGCAGGTTTTCCCACTTACAAAGCATGTAGAAGTCTGTCATTTTTAAAATAGTAAAATGCAAATGAATTACTTAGAAATCATACAATATAATGTATATAATGTATTCTGGATTTTTGTTTTAGATTCCGTCACTCACAGTTGAAGTGTACCTATGATAAAAAAAATACAGACTTCAGTATTATCAGTAGTATCAAATACTTGTTCTCCCCACTGCAAGTGCAGGCATGAGGTTACCAAGCCAGCAGCGCCATCTTCTTTTTCGACTTTTCCACCCTGGGACCTGGTTTCAAAAAAGTGCGTTTTCAGGCACCGAAAACGCCGGATCCATCGTTACGGTCGGCCTAAACGCACAAGACCTATGCGGTTTCACTCGAAAATCGTCTCCGTGTGGATTGGCCCAGCGTGTGTGTGTGTGTGTGTGCGTGCGTGCGTGCGTGTGTGTGTGTGTGTGTCAGAGTGACACGTGCTGTGCAGAGGGAGAGAAAACTGCAGGAAAAGGCAGAAAATAACCGACAGAAAAGATAGATTTCATGAACAAACCGTTGTAACCATCACTGAAACGAAACGAGGCTTTCCTGAACGTGTCGGTCTATAATTTATGTGACTTCCGGTACGGAATGGACTTGTAGCACGAGGGAGAGAAACTCGTTTGTCTGCCGCAATACACACCCATTATAAAAACAGATTTGGAATAAAAACTTGCTCAGCTTTAAGCTGTGATAGTTTAAAAACGGTAAAATATATTTACAAGTTGAATCCAGGGTTAATAGTTTAATGCCATTTCGGCATCAACACTAATTACTGTAAAGAAAAGCAGCAGCACTTGAACTTAAACTGCGTGGTTAAATCAACGCTAGCTAGCCCTGCTAGCACAAGGTTTCCCTCGGCTAGAGCGGCAAAGCAAATAAAAAACAGGAACCCGCCATTTCTGCAATATACTAATACTGTATTAACATTCAAAACTTACAGTAAGTCCGGAGATGCTGGCTACTGCCGTGTGGGTCCAACTCTGTTTAGGTCTCCACTGCTTCTCGTTGCTCTTGTTGCTGACTCCCGCTCGCGCTTTTCTTCTGTCTTTTTTTTTTTTTCTTCAACAGAGCGGCAGAAATCATGCGCAGTAGCGCCACCTTCTGCTTCGGAGGGGGAATCAGAGACTCTGAATAAAAACTGATCCCTGCACCTGACCTCAACACTTAAGGGAAAAATAAAAAATATATAGGCTACATTAAACTGATAAGACAATAAAGATTGAAATAAATAACCTACATTTTGCCTTCCACTAATTTCAAATTTAAGACCATTTCCCAAATCAAATTGTTGCTGGTGTTGTTTTATTATGATTGCAATTTATTTGTTATGATCAATTTTACTTGCTGAAGCACTTTGAGATTTTATTGTATTTTAGGCTGTGCTATACATATGAAGTTTATTATTAAATCCTACCAATGTGAAACAACAGAACACGTAATTACTTAATTCTATTAAGTTGTGCTTAAGTTATGTTTTTAAGTTATGCTTACTTAATATACAAATAGTTCAATTTAATAAAAAAATATTAGTTTAAGTTACTCAAAAAGGAAGAACGTGTTCCACAAACGTGACATAATTAAGTTAGTAGAACTTTATTTAAACTTTGAGTATGCACTACTTAATCTATTTAATTACTTTGAACGTTCGGGTTTACAGTGTATATATATATATATATATATATATATACCCACACACACACACACACACACATATATGTATATACTATACTATACTATACTATACTATACTGTATATACTGTATATATGACCCTGGAGCAAAGGACTCTGGGGACCAGCTACTGCAGTGTAGATTAAGCCAGAGCTGCAACATTTGAGAGCTCCACGCCACGGCTAAAAGCCTGGCGCTACGACTGGCAGGCTGACTAATTCGATAACATGAAGTGCAACTAGGCTAACTAATGAAATGCTCCAATGAAGTGGCTGTCGATGGCCGTCGAGGACCCCGCAGGACTGCCTTTCATGAACGCCCGCCTGAACGCGGCTCTTTTGCAACTCAGGCGTAGGCAAGGAGTCAACCGTGGCAACTCCACAGCTCTCCACGCTGCCAGGGCTTTTAACTGGGATGGAAGTGGTGGTTACACAGATAAAGTATGTACACAAACACAAACACACACACACATGCATGCACGCACGCACGCATACAGGTACACACGCACGCACACGCGCGTGCACACACGCGCACGCACACACACGCACATACGCTTTTACTTTTTACTATTTAGATTTACTGTTTACAAATCTATGCAACTGAAACAGATACAGAGACACA
>JAXIVH010000005.1:7247872-7265372 GCA_036785325.1 Urophycis tenuis | reverse complement strand
CCGTGTCAGAACAGGCATCAATCCTTGCTGTGTTTCTTGGTGACACTTGGAGACTGGCAGCACTACAGGCTTGACGAGTGCTGTTACGAGCTGCGCCCTCATGACCATGTGAAACGACGCGGGGAGGAGGGTCATGGCTACAGAAGCAGATATCAATACATATGTGTATACTGTATATAAACATATGTATTGATATCTGCTTCTGTAGCCATGACCCTCCATATCTATCTATCTATCTATCTATCTATCTATCTATCTATCTATCTATCTATCTATCTAACTATCTATCTATCTATCTATCTATCTATCTATCTATCTATCTATCTATCTATCTATCTATCTATCTATTTATCTATCAATCTATCTATCTATCTATCTATCTATCTATCTATCTATCTATCTATCTATCTATCTATCCATCTATATATCTATCTGCTTGCAGCCTAGTGTTCTGAAAAGACAGAGCAGAAAGTAAAAGTCATCTAAGAGGACAGTGTGGTGCCGTCTGTCTCTCAGAGAGAGATGGAGACGTACCTCGAGAGGACTCCAGGTAACGAGTGTCATCAGTGTGCCGCTGCTAAATTCCAGACCGTCTCTGGGTTTTGTCGCTTTTACCGGCCCACAGAATCCCTGGGAGCATCGTATCAGCCAGCATCAAGGACCGTGTCGACGCCGTCGGTAACAGCTTTTCCTCGGGGGGATCGAGGGGGTCGCCTCACACGGTCGCCTCCCGCGGGAAACGCCCCCCCGCCCCCCGCCCCCCCCGCTCCCCCCCATCTGACCGATGGGGTCAACATCAACATCGGGCTGCATTCGATGTAACCTAATCCTGGGCAAGACGGGCCCGGGTGATCAAACCGTCGCCATCGGCCTGTCCTGACCTCCACTAAAACATCCATTACCTCTCTGTCGCGCCCGTTCAGGCCTGACGTCGTGTCGCGTGAACGTGCCTGTCCGCAAAAGTAAACAAATGAGCGATGCGGCAATTTCGTCTTTGGGCCGAAGACATTCCGTAAGGCACGGCGACGGTGCAGCAATTCACAATGACGTCGTGCGCAAACTCGCCACTGACCCCGGCGCGCACAATGCTTCCAAAAGTGCAACGTGCTTTTATGCATGGTTTACCGTGGCGGCAGGCGAGCCCAGGTCCAGCTGCAGTGAGTTCAGGCGAGCTACACTGGTAACGTGTACGGTAACGGTGTGTAACGTGTTCAGGTGAAGCCGGGAGGAGACGGCTACGAGGGCCGGGTCACCGAGGCCCTTCGACAAATAAACACTGGAATGGATTTGCGGCGGTATTGAAGCCTCGTCTTGGCTTTATATTGATCCTGACATGATGGACTGTTTCTCAATAGGTCAACCGCTGGGGCTTGAATGCAACAGATTTGGAAATTGGAATCAAGTATTTGAAACTGTGCATGATACTTCGAATGATGGTATTTTGGTGGGGCTAGATTCGACTGTAGCTACTGTAATTGAATGGCCATGTTACTGGAAATATTTTGGTATTGGGGAACCACTTTATTAAAGATAACCAACACCAAGTCTGATGGGGCAAACAATGGCCACCATGAATGAATTATTCATAATCATAGATTGCTTTTACACTCGTGTTTACCTGAAAACAAGATCTCACATTATCTTTGGAGAAGATGTGCCTTTGGCCAGTCAAATAAAAAATCCATAGCTCATGAATTCCCTGAACTCTCTCTCTCCTCACACACACACACACACACACACACACACACACAACCATACACACACACACACACACACATACACATGCACACAAACGCGCACGCACGCCCACACGCACGCACGCACACACACACATACACAAATATACACAAACACAAATGGAATGCACAGAGCGCACGTACACTCACACACACACACACACACACACACACACACACACACACACACACACACAGACACACACACACACAGGCAGAAGCAGGTTGAACACATGCAGATATGTGTGTGTGTGTGTGTGTGTGTGTGCTGCTCACCTGGTTGTAGAGGGCACAGATGTGCAATGCTGTGTTTCCTGAGGCGTTCTGGGCACTCATATCTGCTCCATAAAACAGCAGATGTTCCAGGTGCTGCACATGGCCGTGGCGACAAGCCTGATCACATACACACACAAACAAACAAACAAACAAACCAACACACACGCACGCACGCACACACGCACGCACACACGCACACGCACACACACACACACACACACACACACACACACACACACACACACACACACACACACACACACACACACACACACACAAGCAAATACAGGTAGTTAGTAATCTTAACTGGGTGGTATTTGGTTGATAGATAAACTGTTGGCTCGGACACTGACTGCAGTAAGAGGTCGGTACCACTAGATGTCAGTATACTGCAAAAGAGATTACATCGACGCGAAAAGGCAAAGCCGTCCTCCTTTTAACTTGGCAGCTACTACAATATATCTCTAATAACGTAACAATGGAATTTATCAATGGTGTCGACGCACATGGTGCTATTTTAGCTCATCGTTGTTATATTTGAGTGAGCAACTTATGAGTAAACACTGAACAACCTCAACAACACATAAATATGGGATTAACTTTCCTACCTTGATAAAAAAAATCCAGTGCATTTTTAACATATTTCCTATGTGTGACAAGCAGCTGCCATGTGCTGCCTAAAACCTGCTCATAAACCGAACTGGAATGCAGCTGTTGATATGATGATGTCTTGGGGCAGAAGGAACGGAGAGATTCTACAATCCTACAGGGACACAGTTAACTACCACCAGATAAGGATGATGTCGTGATACACACACACAGACACACGCCCACACACACCCACACACAAACACACACATGTTTGTGTGATGTGTGTGTGTGTGTGTGTCTGTGCGTGCGTATACAGTTAATGTATGTGTGTGTGCGTGTGGGTGCATGTGTGTGTATGTATATACTGTATGTGTGCATGTACATAATATATGTTTGTGTGTGTATGTGTGTGTGCATATGTATACTTGAGTGTGCGTGCGTGTATGTATGTTTGCATATGTGTGTGCGTGTGTCTGTGCCTGGTCGTGTGCATGCATGTATGTGTGCGTGTGCGTGTGTGCGTGTGTGTGCTCGCATGCATGCGTGCGTGTGCGTGTGTGCATGTATGTGTGCGTGTGTGCGTGTGTGCGTGCGTGTGTATATGTGTGTGCATGCGTGCATGTGTGTGTGTGTGTGTGTGTGTACGTGCGTGCGTGTTTGCGTGTGTGTGTACCTGGTGGACCTCGTGCCAGCCGTTCTCGTCCTGGCAGCAGACGGCGGCGTGGTAGTGCAGCAGCAGCTCACAGCAGCCGGGGTCCCCGCCCACCACCACGCTGTGGTACAGAGGGGTCAGGCCCCGGCTGTCCTTGTAGTCTGGGGAGGCCCCCAGCTCCAGCAGGGTCTGGGCGGGGGGAGAGAGAGGCAGGGGGGGGGGGGGGGGGGGCGTAAGATACGTGGGATACAGGAGGACAACGGAGGATGAAGAAGCCTTCCGCGGCGAGGGCCGTCTGTGTTTACACTTGGGCTCGCGAACACAACAAACAGTGACGCTGCCGTTGTGACTCAGGTCATTAGGACAGACAGGAGAGAGCTCGCGCGCGTGTGTGAGTGTGTGCGCTTTTGTGTGTGAGCGAGTGCCTGTATGCCTCCTTGCCTTTGTGAGTGTAATAACCAGGCTGGGGTGTGTGTGTGTGTGTGTGTCAGCGTGCGTGGGTATCGCCGTACCTCGAGCGTGAGTGGTTTCTTGGCCCGGGCGGCCTTGTGCAGGGCCGTCATGCCGTCCCGGGCCCGGAAGTCCAGGTGAGATCCTCCGTTCCTCAGCACCTTCATCATCTCCGTCACGTTGTCCAGGTGGGCTGCCAGCGTCAGCGGGGTCTCTGGAGAAGCAAGGCGAGTGCACAGGGTGAACGGTGGACGGGGGAGGGCCCGGCCGCGCCCGCGGTGTGTGTGCTGGTGTCAGCCTCTTCAGTCACACGGTCTCACTCTGTGTCTGAACGTCTGACACATGGAGCACTAATTCACCATGTGACTTGTCATAAACATGTGATACATGGAGCACTAATTCATATGTGAGTCATTGTAAACATGTATAGAGCACTAATTCACCATGTGACTCGTCGTAAACATGTGACACATGGAGCACTAATTCACCATGTGACTTGTCATAAACATGTGATACATGGAGCACTAATTCATATGTGAGTCATTGTAAACATGTATAGAGCACTAATTCACCATGTGACTCGTCGTAAACATGTGATACATGGAGCACTAATTCACCATGTGCCTCGTCGTAAACATGTGATACATGGAGCACTAATTCACCATGTGACTCGTCATAAAGATGTGATACATAGAGCACTAATTCACCATGTCACTCGTCATAAAGATGTGATACATGGAGCACTAATTCAGCATGTGACTCGTCATAAACATGTGATACATAGAGCACTAATTCACTAATTCACAAGTTTATTGTTCGAATCATAAATGGGCTTATTTAGTCTGCCAGTATATCTTTTTTCACCGGTTGACCACTGAGCAAATGTTGAAAATATTGTGTTTGTTTATCACAAATCTGAAGCACTGTTCCCGGTGAATGGCCCGTGATTGGTCATGCATGACAGCTGTTGATCCAGTGAACCAACGGTGTGTCCCACACTTTCCGTATGGAAAGACTGGCTCTGGGAGGCTGGAGCCGTGTAGTGACCAAATTGGCTGCTGCTTAGGTGCTGCCAGGAGCTGCTGTAGCTATTAGTGGACAGCCTGCAGGAATATTCCTCCACACACAACAGGCCGGATGTATTGGCAGCACTATGCTTGGAGGTGAAAATACAACACACTCCTTTCATGAATATATATATATATATATATATATATATATATATATATATATATATATATATATATATATATATATATATATATATATAATATGTATATTATTATTACAGATATTTAGTTTAAGTTGTCATTATATTTTGTAACATATGTAATCATCCTATGTGTATTAGTTCCTTTTTGCAACGGCACAGCTAAATGCCTCCTATTCAGCCATGAGATGAATGGCTATTGGAAAAACCACACAGGAACCACATGAAAACCAGGGCTCAGGTGTACATAATTGACGAGAGATGCCAACCACTTGTCGATAATGAATCATCAAGCTCACTATCAAATCCACTACTCTATTGAACCGTGACAGTGTTCATCAATCTCCCCACTCAGGCCCAATGAGAGAGAGACGTCTGACGGTGGATCGAACCCTCGCTGCCACCCAGCTCTTTCATCACGGGATCAATGAGGGCGGAGGAACCGAAGTTTGGGGATTTTATGAAACCTGGTGCTATCCGCTTCCTCTGTTGTTGTCTAACTCACTCGGAGAAAACCCCAAATTTGTGTTTATCACTCCAGTGTCAAATTACACACGGGCAAGGACACACTGTGAGAGAGCGAGAAAGAGAGAGAGAGAGAGAGAGAGAGAGAGAGAGAGAGAGAGAGAGAGAGAGAGAGAGAGAGAGAGAGAGAGAGAGAAAGCGAGAGAGAGAGAGAGAGAGAGAGAGAGAGAGAGAGAGAGAGAGAGAGAGAGTAGTGGCAATAGAACATACCCCACTCTGCACAGGAGACGTATGCTATCTTAAAAACGTGATTATTCCACACTGTGTTTCAACAGTTCAACGGAACAACAAATCAGTGCTGTGTAACTGAGTCCTATTCTACAGAGAGTCCCTCTCCTGCTATAAAGCTGTGGCCCCCAGGGACCATTAAGATGTCTGGAATTCTCAGCTTCATCACCTGGGCAACGCTCCTCCCTGGAGTCCACCTTTATTTGCCTACATAGGAAAAAAGCATTTTCATGCATGGTCAATGTTCTCGCCTTCTGTAGTCTGTTTGCTCGTTTGTTTGGATGCTTGATTATGTGTGTGTTTGATTTCATTTTAATTCGTCAGCTGCTAAATCATTTCAGATGAACGGTGCCATGTATATGTTTTATGTAAATAGCTTTATGCCACGTCATTATTTGTTGACATAATGAGAAATATAATAATTATAATATTGGCCATGTTGAAAACACCTTCAGCATACCCATTGCAGTGTAAATACCTCGACATCATACACTCAGGAACACTTACGCCTGGCTGACCGGTCATTTGTCACCGCAGGGTTCTCGAGGGCAGCTGTGTAAAAGTTTGAACGCAGAGTAGAAGAATGAAAGCACAACGATGGCTGATTTGCTTAACTGCCTTTTAAACAAACAATGTAACTCACACCTTCATCACCTCAAAGGCAACACCTTATATGGAACGTGTGTACATATATGAAGTAAACAGCAGGTGTAATTGTCCCCCAAATCCAATTTTAAATGACTCGTCTAAAATCCGATAGTAGACAAGCTCAAATCTGTGCGAACGTGGCGTTTCACTTTCCTTCACTTCATATTTGTTTTGGCCAATCATGTTGGTGGAGAGAGGGGGGAGGGGGCGGTCTGTAAGGGTGTAATTGGCTCACCGCAAACCCAGCACTTCCCTGTTGGATGACACACTGACAACCTCCAGTCAGGACACGACGGCGTTCAGACAAATGGTCTCCAAAGGTTTCAAAATCAAGACCCCGTAGACCAGCGACTGTAGAAATACACACTTAATTAAATTCCCTTCCCGGAAGCTTCATACGCCCGTCTATGTTCGTTAGAGCATCTCCGTAACGGGGTGGAAAGGCCTGTTTGGTGTCTGTCTGCCCCTCAGAAGTTCTACCACAACCCAGGCGGACTGCTGGATCTGAGATTATGCTAACTGTGGCCGCAATCTGTCACACAGACTCCCATCGACCTGGCCGTGTGTTCATAAGCCATTAAAATGTGACATGGGGTCACAAAAGTGGGTCAGAAGGTCAGGAAAATAGGGTAGATATTGGAAGTAAAAGGATCCATTGGGAAATTACATGGAACCTTGCACATGTGTGAGTTCTTGCGCGCGCGTACGTGTGTGTGTGTGTGTGTGTGTGTGTGCGTGTGTGCGTGTGTGCGTGTGTGTGTGTGTGTGTGAGTGTGTGTGTGTGTGTGTGTGTGTGTGTGTGTGTGTGTGTGTGTGTGTGTATGTGTGTGTGTGTGTGTGTGTGCGTGTGTGTGTGTGTGTGTGTGTATGTGTGTGTGTGTGTGTGTGTGTTGGACTAACCTACCCCCATCCTAAGCCAAGCACAGCATAGCATCAAACACATATTCTCTTATTTGTTAAGACACATTCCGGCTAACATGTTCAAATAAAAGGCCCTGAACACTTTAATACCTTGAACACTATCAATCCCTTGACTCGGCAGGAGATATGGTATTTACAGTATATGAACGCTATTTAAATAATGTCTCCAAACTCAATATACAGGAGGTAGAGTCACGTTCGTTTCCACGCTGATGCCTGAAATGTTTGAGCTTAGCGAAACCTTAACAGCAAACCGTGTACCGTCTCCTGTCTCTCTTTCTTCATCTGCTGTTGCTGAATGTACCGCAGTGAGCGAATGTAGAGTGAGCTTTACCCAGCATGCCATTCGGGTGGCGTGACATTTAAAACAATCCCTTCACGAGGCACACGGTTGTGCGCGCGCTAATATGTCCGATAGACACTCCAGAGTTCCACTCGACACTATTACCTCCTTGGGCCCCTCAGCAATACCCCCCCCCCCCCCCTGCAAAATGCAAAGTCGGACGAAGGGATGTCGGAGCCTGTCAAAGGGCAGAGAGACAGACAGACAGACCTGTCTCCTGCGAACCGTCGCTTCTCGAAATGTGCAGCGAAACTTTCCCCGCTCATTCATGTCCCATTCTAGAGTCTATTCTGTTACGAGATGACTTCCCCCAGTGACCATTATCATGTTTTATTTGTTCAAACATCCCCACGCCAAATGGCCTCCGCGTTCCACCTCCTTGGAGGTCATAATGGCTTCCCCCCTGTGGGCCACGGCGCGTCTCTACACACTTCAGTATTTGTCACACCGATGGAAACTTTTTGTCTTGTTCTTGTATGAAAAACAGGAGCAGACAAACTTGCTTACCTCTGACCAGAAGAGATTACAGACCAACCCAGTCACCACACACACACACACCAAACACACACTTTCTGTTTTCGGACGTCAAATTTATTATCGATTTATGCTTCATGCTTATATTTATGAGTTGGGTATTTAAATCAATAACCTAGGAGGTGTATGCACTGCAGCAATAATTATCGGGGCAGACATTTTAGATTTACTGATAATAATAATCCTTTTTGATAAAACATGATTTAGCTATAAGAAGGACTCACATCCATCCGCCTTGAGGAATTGACCAGGAAAGACGAAGGAATGGGATGTCTACGGGAACGATTATTGAACTAGCCCCTTAGGGACAGCTTTGGAAGACTGAGACACAGATTTAGATTTTAGACATCAACACTGGCAATGGAACTTGTTATTGTTTGTTGAATGCTTTCAGGGGATCATGTTTGGCTCTGCATTAAATCAGCTGTGAGCAAATTTTACTAAGAAAGTGTGTGTATGTGCGTGTGCGTGTGCATATGTGAATGTGTGTGTGTGTGTGTGTGTGTTTGCGTGCATGCGTGCATGCGTGTGTGAAATCTCACCACCGGAGTCTGTGTCATGGTAGTTGGGGTCGAGACCTCTCTCCAACATCCTGGACACCTTGTCCACATGGTGATTCTGGACCAGTTCCAAGAACTTCCTCAGGTTGGCCTACACGACCACAACCACAACCACAACCACAACCACGACCACAACCACAACCACACCCACAACCACAACCACAACCACAATAACAACCACAACCACAACCACAACCACAACCACAATCCCAACCATAATCACAACCACAATCACAACCACAACAACAATCACAACAGCAACATACATGA
The DNA here is from genome assembly GCA_036785325.1 of Urophycis tenuis. NCBI lineage: Eukaryota > Metazoa > Chordata > Actinopteri > Gadiformes > Phycidae > Urophycis > Urophycis tenuis. The sequence continues at coordinate 7,256,428 of JAXIVH010000005.1, read as the reverse complement.
GCAGACAGAGACAGAGCGAGAAGGGGAAAAAGAGTTGAGTTATTTGACTTTTTTTCATTCATGTCTTCATCGTAGACAGAAAGAGTCAACATAGATGGCCACAATTGAAAAGGCATTTTCATGACATTGAAGAGACATTTGCTTTGACGGCCCATTACTTTAACTCATCTTTCAACACCCACGGCAAAAAAGTAATTCATAACAAAATAAAAATGGACTCTCTGACCGTGAACTCGACATTAGAGTGAATGTAGAGACGTGAGATGACTCAGAATCACTCTCAACGACACGGTGGCCGTAGCAAGACGAACCCAGGTGTGGTACATAACTCATTCATTAAGGGTGTGTTGCATTCCAATGACAGAGCGGCAGAGGACACATCATTATGACACCGCCAGGGGTGGATGGTTTGGGCCGAACAGAACCGATGCTAACGTTGTGTGCTGAACATCGCCCTGCAATACCGTAGCATCGTCCCGACATTGTGCGCGTGCAGTCTGTTTCTCTCTACGAATGCGTCTGGCCCATATCCCGGCGAAAAGCCTTTTCCAAAAAAATGTCAATTGTTAGGAACCAATCGGTGCTCGGGGGGGGGGGTGGGGGGGGGGGGGACTTTCAATTCAGGACGAAGAACAAGGAGTTTTTCCACAGTCTATTAAGAAAACAACGACGGCGCCCCAGGAAAGTGTAGCAATCTGCAGAACAATCAAAAATAGATGAAAGAGACCGAACAACGTGGGCAGAAATTTGCACGGAAAGCTTTTCTCCGATGAAAAACAATAAAAAAAAGTTTTCCCTTTACTTACAACAATATTGCAAAAAACAAAGACAGCAACAGCCTCGCTCTGATTAGCCCGCGCTCTTTGAATTGCGGGGCCATCCTAGACCGGGCCGATGTTCACCGTGAAACGCAAACGTGAACATCGGCACGGCCTCACAAGGCCACCGGTACGGAGTCCATTGTGGCGGCTGAACAACCGGCCCACTCCGGTTCTTACACTGGCTGGCTTTTCCAGGCCGCACAGCAAAAATAGCTAAGAGGGCAGCTCCCAGAGGGAGCGAGGCGCGGAGACGAAGGAGGAATAACAACCCATCCATCGAAAGAGAATCCGCAGCGGTGGGATACGAAAACAACCAGAACAGTGTCCGAGAACAGGGAATGACTGTGCGTGAACTCGAAAAGAAGTAAATACAATTGTAATTGGCGGATGGAGATGGGAGTGAGTCTGTGTGTTTACGTGCGTGCCTGTGTATGCGTGTGTGCGAGTGTGCGCACGTGTGTGTGTGCATGTGCGTGTGCGTGCGTGAGTGTCTTGTCTGTGGATAATCGACCCTTCAACCAGAGGCGTCGCATTAGTGCAAACGCAGGTGTGTCGCTCAGGTGACATCATTATGGCTGTGCTCCTTTTAGGGCACGGGCAGCGTGGCTAAACTAGTGAGGATCAGTCTCGTCCCCCCCCCCCCCCCACCCCGGTACACACCAAATGAACAGGCCCATAATGGGCGTGATGAGCGAGCAGGTTCAGCTGTGTTTGCCCTACGAGGACGCCTCTGTGAACAGGGTCCATCAGATGGCGCAGGGCATGGCCATGTTGCAGGCCTCCCGTTGGCTGTCCTCTCCTGTTGAGCGCCAGCCAACTGTGGCGACCAACGCGGCGGGGAGGACACGCAGATTATCCCTCAGAAAGCTGCTCCACCCCGCAGAGACGGAGCCGCAATCGGCCAGAAGTCAGCGACGGAGCTGTCCGTGGCGACAGGGGTAAACGTGACTCTCTCTAGAGCTGATTGGTATGCTTTTTTTTTTTTTTCCGATATAGAATTCAGATAGGACTACTCTCAGTCACAGACACACACACACACACACACACACACTCACACACACACACACACACACACACACACACACACACACACACACACATACTCACACACTTCTTCCCACAACGAGGTGTGTGTTAGCCACATGCACTTTACACACACACACACACACACACACCTCTTCCCACAATGAGGTGTGTGTTAGCGTGTGTTAGCGTGTGCACGGGCGTGTGTGTGTGTAAAGTGCATGTGGGCGTGGCGTCTGGTTAATCGGTGCGAGGGACCGTCGAAGGCGGAGAGCGTACTTATAAACGTTCCCGCCTCGCCAGCTACTGTACACTGTGCACTGTGCTTTTAGTCCATTTGTTTTCTCTTCCTCCTCTTTGTTCTCGTTCTTCCCCCCCCCTTCGAAGCTACAAGGCGACTCCTGGCTGCCTGCTCCCTCGCTGCCTGCTCCCTCGCTGCCTGCTCCCTCGCTGCCTGCTCCCTCGCTGCCTGCTCCCTCGTTCCCTGCTCCCTCGCTTCCCCTTCTCTCGTAGCCTGCTCCCTTGCTTCCTGCTACCTCGTTGCCTGCTCCTCGCTGCCCTGCTCCCTCGCTCCCTGCTCCCTTGCTTCCTGCTCTTCTCGTTGCCTGCTCCTCACTGCCTGCTCCCTCGCTGTCTGCTCCCTCGTTGCCTGCTCCCTTGTTGCCTGCTCCCTCACTTCCTGCTCCCTCGTTGCCTGCTCCCTCGCTGCCTGCTCCCTCGTTGCCTGCTCCCTCACTTCCCCTTCTCTCGTTGCCTGCTCCCTTGCTTCCTGCTACCTCGTTGCCTGGTCCTCGCTGCCTGCTCCCTCGTTGCCTGCTCCTCACTGCCTGCTCCCTTGCTGTCTGCTCCCTTGCTTCCTGTTCCCTTGCTGCCTGCTCCTTGCTGCCTGCTCCTTGCTGCCTCCCCCTCGCTTCCTGCTCCCTCGTTGCCTGCTCCCTTGTTGCCTGCTCCTCACTGCCTGCTCCCTCGCTTCCTGCTCCCTCGTTTCCTGCTCCCTCGCTTCCTGCTCCCTCGCTTCCTGCTCCCCTCGCTGCCTGCTGCCTCCTCGCTGCCTGCTCCCTCGCTGCCTGCTCCCTCGTTGCCTGCTCCCTCGCTTCCTGCTCCCTCGTTGCCTGCTCCCTCGCTGCCTGCTCCCTCGCTTCCTGCTCCCTCATTGCCTGCTCCCTCGCTTCCTGCTCCCTTGTTGGTTGTTCCTCGCTGCCTGCTCCCTCGCTTCCTGCTCCCTTGCTGCCTGCTCCTTGCTGCCTCCCCCTCGCTTCCTGTTCCCTCGTTGCCTGCTCCCTTGTTGCCTGCTCCCTCACTTCCTGCTCCCTCGTTGCCTGCTCCCTCTTTGCCTGCTCCCTCGCTGCCTGCTCCCTCGCTTCCTGCTCCCTCGTTGCCTTCTCTCCTTCGCTTCTTGCTCCCTTGTTGGCTGTTCCTTGCTGCCTGCTCCCTCGCTTCCTGCTCCCTTGCTGCCTGCTCCTTGCTGCCTCCCCCTCGCTTCCTGCTCCCTCGTTGCCTGCTCCCTTGTTGCCTGCTCCCTCACTTCCTGCTCCCTCGTTGCCTGCTCCCTCGTTTCCTGCTCCCTCGCTTTCTGCTCCCTCACTTCCTGCTCCCTCGCTGCCTGCTCCTTGCTGCCTGCTCCCTCGCTTCCTGCTCCTCGCTGCCTGCTCCCTCGCTGCCTTCTCCCTCGCTTCCTGCTCCCTCACTGCCTGCTCCTCACTGCCTGCTCCTCACTGCCTGTCCCTCGCCTCCTCTTGCAGCATCAGAACAGACACCCTCACAGCGGGCTGCTGGCACAGTGGCCCTGACTGCCACTTAGGCTTTGGCTCAAGAGACGGATCTCTGGGGTAACACTGGGGGCCGCGGCCCAGAGACACCCCTCCTGCTTCTTTAACACACCTAACCCCAGCAACTCACTGACGCTGTAAGTGGTGGCATGAGAGCAAGAGGAACAGGTGTGTGGTGAACGGGGTGGGGAATAGGGGGAAATGATCTGTCTGTCTGTCGTCCGTCTGTCTGTCTGTCTGTCTGTCTGTCTGTCTATCTATGTATTGTATCACCCATCCAGTTCCTTTCATGCATACTATCTGTGCAACTCGTTTCATGTGAGAAAGCCTACCTTAGTATGAAGCTTGGCGATCTGTTTCTCATCCACATGCGGCTGCCTGTATACTCTGCTCTTGTAGCGGAACTGTGGAGTAACCCCAGTGGCATACAAATGTTATTGTTATGTCATGTTATGTTGGCTTGAAATCAAATAAATACCTTCTGGGTGACTGCAACATAATACATGGATAATACAAGACATGGAAAACATGGTGTAAATAAATAGATAAATAGATTGAACAATGTAATTCCTGAAATACGTCAATGTTATATTATACAAATAGGTATACTACTATAATAATACTACATAGAATGTATCATAATATTCATATAATAATCTATCATAATCATATAATAATCATATATGTTGTGAGAGTTTGACAGGGGCATAACCTTGTTCTTATCTTTTGACTTATCTTTAAAAACAAGTACTCTATCATCTCAAAACTGTCGCGTCACTTCGTCGCCCGTAGAAAAAAAATCCACTTATCTACTACTCAAAAAATACAGCTGCACCTCTAATGAAGGGACCCCCTTGCTGATTGGCTGAGGGTACTCCCGGAGAACGCGCTCTTCATCCAGGAACTTTCCGTCCCCGCCCATTGCTGGCAGGCTGAAAGAGGCCGTAGTTGAGCACGTCCTTCAAGCTCTGACTCAGAGTACACAGGATCCGTTGCTTGGCAACCCATACCGTTGCATCTGGGTTGAACCGCATGCATTTCTGGGGCCACAGGTTGGGTTTGGGGAAAGAGAGGACAGAGAGAGAGAGAGGGGGAGGAGGAGAGAGAGAGAGAGAGAGAGAGAGAGAGAGAGAGAGAGAGAGAAGAGAGAGAGAGAGAGAGAGAGAGAGAGAGAGAGAGAGAAAGAGAGAGATAAATGGCTTTGAACAATCACTCCACTATGTTCGTGTTTTCATTAGGTATGCCTATTCACAGAGTAGCGATGGATATCTCTTTTTATTTGTTAATATTCCCGAAAAGCATTATCACTACATCCATTACACGTTCAGTGCCTGGCATTTTTGCTTTAACTCATGAATTACACTTGCACTATGAAAAGATATGATTGATGTTAGGATTAGCAGTAGAAGATGAGAATCAACATTGCCATTAATAATCAAGATGCAGCCTACATCTTTTTTTTTTTAATCTTTCTTTCATTTGAGCCCCATCAAAGAAAATTGTTTTTGTCGCACTGTTGATGGACGCTTTCAGAATCCCCAAATCAACCATTAAACACATGAAGGTTTTCCTCCTATTAATTATGATCAAAAGAGAGCGGCCATCCTAAATCCTAACGGGTAGAGCCACATCTCTTCGTGGGGAAACTCTGAAGCCCTCTCCTCGTGAAGTCCCCCCGCCGTAGCAAGCCTTCCCACGGCGCACTCAAAACCAAACCGGGATTTCTTCTGCTCGTCTTCGGCCTGAATCGCTAAGGATTACTGGTGCTGCTGCTGCTCCACGTGTGTGTGAGTGTGCGCGCACGTTTGTGCGTCCTGCGCGCACAAGTCTCAGCGCGTGCCTCTCTCTCTCTCTCTCTCTCTCTCTCTCTCTCTCTCTCTCTCTCTCTCTCTCTCTCTCTCTCTCACTCTCTCTGCTCACTCTCTCTGTGTGCGCACGAGAGTACTGTATACAGCCGGAAGCGCTGCCGGGCCAGCGATAGCGGCCTCGCGCCGGCGATAACGGCTGCGGTGAACCCTATAATAAGCACTCTGGCTAATCCGCTCAGCTGGCAGGGGAGCGGGGGAAAAAGACGCGCAGCACCCGGCTGGGACTGAGGGATGAAAGGTCGAAGGGTACCTGCGCCATACAAACAGATGTCTGGAACGGCGGCTTTGCTGTTTCGGAGGCTGATACAGCTCACTCTCTTTTTTTCTCTTCCGCCAACTGGCGTGAATACCTGGGCAAATCGCCATGACGACATTTCATTCCCCCCCCCCCCCGAGCTTCTCGTCCCTGTTCTTCTTGGGATGGTCATTTTGAACTTAAGACAAAAGGTTGATCGTCGGAAATGAGAATAGTACGGGGAGGTGATTTTATTTATTTTTTTTCCACAGAAACGGGGAAAAACGCGACGTGGTACATGGATTGCTTTGAATGTTGCCCAAGCCTCTGTTTTTTAAATCCCATTTCCAGCCCCCCCCCCCCCCCCCTGCCCGCCCCTCCATGCACATCCATCAGCTATAACTAATTCACAATCTTCAAGCTTCACAGTACGGCGCTAACAGTGTTAATCCCATACACTACAAAATACAAACGATGTGTTCAAACTTTACAAAAAGCAACAGGAGTAAAGTTTTTCGTTATTATGCATATTTTATATTTTTCAACAGTTTTGTCAGTGAGAACCAAATGAAATTACAGGATTTAACATTTTTGCGAGGGAGTGGAAATACAAGGATATTAAAGAGATGCGGTGCATAGGAAAACAATTTGTCTTCCAATTTATTTTCTCCTTTGACCCAGTTCAACCATTTCATCCTTTTCCTTTTTCTTCACCTGTTTTTGTGAGGGTTTGTACCCACTATTACCACGGTTACATCAGATATGGTGCACAGAGCACTTAGCGGCTAGCAGCTACACCCTGGCTAGCACAAAGCAGCGGGGGGGCGTTACCTCATTTCATACTAAATAATTGGTCGGGAGCGCTTACAAAAAGAGTGATGTCATTATGTGGTGGAGTGCGGCAGGTTGATGTAGGCTCAGGGTTTCAGATTTGTATGACACAATGTAGAACATAATCAAGTTGTACTGCGTGAGCCGGAGGAGGGGGGCTTGTACTGCGTGCATTGGACCCCAATCATGTGATCGAGTGGTATGGTACCACTGAGTGCTCCGTGATCACAGCCTTTAGTGCACACATGTGAAAGAGCTTAGTATGCACATCAAAGCATGCACACATGCCCCCCCCCACCCCCCGCACACACACACACACACACACACACAAAAACATACCCTGCGCTATACATCTTCGCAATAATTGTACAGAAGATCTTGGGTGAATATTATAGCCACCATGTTCTTTCCGCCAAGCAGCAATTAGCAACTAAAATATCACAACCATAATTGGGTTCGGGGCAGCGTCCGAAGGCAGGTGTGTATCCTAGCGCTAAGCTACGCCATCCCCCCCCCCCCCCCCCCCCCTCCCCCCCTCCCACTACGATAGCTATAGCTATAGCTAACATAGCTGTAGCTGTAGCTATAGCTATAGCTATAGCTAATCCGTCCTCCTATGCGTCACCTGCACGTCCGCTAGGTGCAGCACAAGGCTGACCATGACCCAGATGAAAGGCAGAGCTAGCCCCCGGAGCTACGCCGCCGGACTGGGCCGGGTGTCAGCAGCGCAGTGGGCAGTAGCAAGTGTTCCCCGGTGTCGTGGCCACAGGGGGCTTTGATGTGGAAACCGCGTGGCTCACCTGGAGAACACAGACAGCTCCCCCCTCCACCTACTGAGAGTGACGCTACGCGCTGCTACCCCACGCTGGTCGCAGCAAGCAAGCAGGATGGAGTAACGATTCTCTTTTTTTGTATTTTATTATTTTTTTAACAATTTTGCTGTACACATACCCACTTAGAATGATGTGCAGCGACACAGCATAACACCAATGATGCAACACTTGGGACAAGGAGAAATAAGCATTTCACATACCACAGAAAAGACTGAAATTGAAAAAAACAAAACAAAGCATGAAAGTAGGACTTTACTGCCCATAGGCAATTCCCGAGGGTTATCGAATATATATACAAACGTGACCTCATTTGAGAAAGAGGACCTCTATGTAGTGACGCTACATAGAGAGCCATGTGTAACATTTACCGTGAAATGGATCTCACCAATATTGTGCTCACTAATTCTGTGGTGTAATTCTGATGGTTATTGGTGCTATGGTGATTCCCACCTCCTCAGCTTTTTTCCGATCGATATTCAGCCAGCGGACGCCCACTCTTTGGATAAATCAACCAGCGTACGTTCATTTCATTCACCTGGGGGAGATCCACCACTGGGCTCTCCATGCAGTCTGCTGCCTAACTGCTACTGCTAACTAACAACCCCCCCCCCCCCCCAAAAAAAAAAAAAAAAAAAAAAAAAAAAAATACCACCACATCCCTCCTGTACTCGAACTAATCCATGAAACCCGTCACCAACGCAGCCTTCCGTGGGGCACTGCGGCTGTGCAGGGCTGGCCTGCTGGTGGAGAGATTACCCTTGGTGGAGTAGGTAGGATATGTGTGATTTGATATGTACATTGGCTATGTGTGTTCCCAGCTAATGTGCATTATACGTATTATAAATGCAGCTATTTAAGATTTTAAGAGGATCCGGCCCTTTCAATGTCTCGCCAAGGCAATCATGGAATGCGGGGGTATCTTCAAATGATTTGTTATGGTGTGCAAAACGCGAGAGCAAGGGGCACTGGAATCCATTGTATATTAGCTCTGTGGTGACGACGTATCCATGACAACAGTTGCAATAAACCAAATATAATATGTTTTCTTTGTCCTCTTATACAATTCTAATACAAATCAGATCCATGAGAACAAAAGCCATTTCAAACCAAGCAATTTGTACGCAATAAAATATAAAGTAATATAAAGAAACGTCTAACATAATAACTGGTGTTAAA
>JAXIVH010000005.1:7241053-7247672 GCA_036785325.1 Urophycis tenuis | reverse complement strand
ATCAGGTTTTTTTTGGGGGTGCTTTGCGTTTACATGCGTTGAGGAGATCCCCTCATCTAACTGGGTTCAGTGAGCTCTACAGGCCCTCTCAGCCCGCCTGCAGTCTACCTGAGTGCAGAAGAAGGGGTGCCCATGTGCCCTGATGCGACCTTTTTTGCGCCAAAGGTTCTCACCGCATGAATACCAAGGCTGCATCCGAATACTCATGCATGACTGCTATATAGTATGCATTTTGTAGTACGTGACAAGTATAGTGCGTCGGAATGCTTAGTATTTATTGTGTAGTAGGCAAAAAGTTTTCCGAATGCGTACTACCGGCCCACAGTGTACCAAGGTAGGTCACTACGCTATCCCACAATGCAGCGGGAGTCTGGTAACCGAAGAAGAAGAACGCCGCAGAGAAAAAAAAATAAAATAACAGCAGCGATACTAAGAGCCATTCGCGCAGAAAGAAACATTTTAATTCACTAGCAATGACGACAAGGACGGAAAACTATGAGGTAAATTATCGGAGGTGACTTTTTAATGTTGCCGGCATCTGATCTGCTGCGCACAGAGGGGAAATACGTCATCTCCAAACATCCGGTGGCGTTTTCGGTGGTGTTCGGAAGTGTTCGGAGGCGTTCTACACATAGCTTTAGCACGTACTACATTAACGGTCAAGTAGTAGACACTGAACAGAAATGGTACAGTATATACTTAGTATTGGGATGCAGTTCGTGCATTGTAATGCTACATAGGCTGCACCGTGCTTTGGCCCCCAGGCCAGAGGCTGACCTCTGACCGCTGGACACCGCCATGTCCCGGCGTCGTCATGGGTACGTGCAGAGCGCAGTGGTGTGGGCGAGTTCACTGTTTCATAAGCACCCACGTCGCCATGTTGCGTGACTATCAGCACACAACAGGTGCTCATAAGGGAACACCCCGAGATCGTTCCCCAGTCCCTTGGTCTGGTGTTCTTACCCCACTTGGGCGTGTTATACTGTAATGTTCCTTAGGGTAGCATATGGCATTTTTAGCTTATATGTACTGGCTGTTCCCCGGTCCACCACCGTGCTGTTCGCCTGATTGGTCCCATAAGTTATACATTGCAGTTCCTGCGATGAAGAGCCTCTGGGCTATTTACATAACCACAGCTCCCTTGCTTATGTGGAGGCGTGTATAACCAGGTGCACGGTGCAATGTTTATACCGAACGTCTTGGTGCACGCACATACTTAAGCTAGCCTCGTGGGGACCACGAGGCTAGCGTCACGCGTCTGTTTCTTTCTGCAGAGCTTTCGGGGGGGGGGGGGAGGGTCGATGCCACTGAAATCCTTCTCCAAAAACGTTGAAATGATCGGACCAATCAGCCAGCCCTATGGGGAGGGAGCTGCAGTTCATGGTGAATAATGAGCACCACGGTCTTGTTGAACTATACATATAATGGCGGGGCCATTGTGTATTGGTGTAGAGCAGAGCAATCAAAACAGGTTTCATCGGAATAACTGAATAACAACGCTACCGAAAATCGGGCACGTCCGTATTTGCTCCACTTTCTACCGCTTTTTTCGGTACGAGCGAAGAGAGGGAAAGACCTTCGCTAGGTTTGGCTTGTTGGAGTGTTTTTTTGAACAACGTAATGTTTGGAAATCAATTACTGCCCAGCCAAGGCCGGACTGATGTTCATTGCGCAAACGTGAACATCTGGATGGCTATCTACAGTATATTTGGATTACCCCCCCCCCCCCCCCCCCGACACACATATACATAAACACACACACACACACACACACACACACACACACACACACACACACACACACACACACACACACACACACACACACACACACACACTTCCTGTTGAAACTGCCTGAAACCAGGTGGCCCTAGTGGCTCGCGAAACAGGCAAAAAATATGCTAATCCCTCGCAGGCCATACCTGGTCCACCCGCCCAGGACTGGAAACACATTCTGTATACTGTACGGACCGCGTCCCTCATCGAAGACTAATGTGGCTGTTACCGTTCTGTACCAAGTTTTTCTTCTTCTTTTCTTTTTTTTTTTTCTTTTTTTTAATATTTGTGCAGTGTGTAACCGCGTCCCCCTGGAGATTAAAGCAGATAACGCAGCCTGTCTGGAGCGCTGATTGACAGGCGTGGCGCCGCTCCGCGGGGAGACCGCGGCGGCTTCTACCGGGCTCTTTAATAAAGACGTTTTAATGAATAGAGATGACGCACCCGTCATTTGGTTAGACCGCAGCTCTACAAGCGCTCGGTCGCTGGCGGATAAACTGGGTGGTGTTTACGGTGGCAATAAATGCGGCCGTTATTAAAAAATGAATCCACATAATTAGTCCCCCCAGACTCCCTGCCCGCATGCGTCGCAGCACCGTGTCTTGGAATAAAGAAGATTGTAATCTCATCCCGTTCTTTTTATTTATTTTTCTAAGAGCTCGCAGCCTGCGAGGGTCTTCTGTTTAGTTTGGATGTTGAAAGCTTACATCGACGGAGGGTTGAAAAATGCAATCAGGTGAATTGGTTCTACCGGGGGAAATTAGATCAGTGTACAGACACGCACGCAAAATGCTTTAAAAAATCATTTTGGAATCAGATGCTGAGCCCTTGGATTTCATGCTTTGCATTTGGTTAGAGCAGAGCTGTGTGTGTGTGTGTGTATGTGTCGGTGGGGGGGGGGGGGGGGGGGGGGGGGGGGGGGGGGGGGGTGATGGCAGGGAATCAAGATGGCTCTTCATTTCTTTGGGGGGTTCTTCAGAGGTTGATGAACATCGGGGCAAAGGGGCTCTAGATTTATCATACCCACATTTGAAAGACAGGTCATTTCATGCCGCACGTGGACTGAACATTCTGCTGTCGTTGTAACCCAGGTGTCGATGCCTTGCTTCTTGCTCTTGTGAAGCTCTAAAAGCTTTCCCTTCGAAAAAAGGTATTGTCTTGTGTCTAAAAGCACTCAAACCAAGGTCCGGGAGATTCCAGAGGGCGCAGTTAAGGTTTTATGAGCACCCATCTTTGTGTTGATTCCCCGCTGTGAGGTTTGCAAGGAGCTCAGGGTATACAGGAAACACTCTCTCTCACACACGCACACACGCACGCACACACACACACACACACACACACGCACACACACACACATGCACGCACACACACATGCACACACACGCACGCATGCACACACACACACACACACACACACACACGCACGCACATAAAGTGCCCCTTCACTAATCTACCACCCACCACTTTAATCAATACAAAATCAACCTTACTAAATAACATGCAGACACACACACACACACACACACACACACACACACACACACACACACACACACACACACACACACACACACACACACACACACACTCACACACACACTCACACCAGTGTGAACGTTTTCTAGAAAGTACATAGACACAACAAATCAACATAGACAACCAAATCAAGCATACAGTATAAATATTTCATGGTGATCCCTGCTACAAAAGTTTCTTCATCATAAATCATCACTTTAACATAACTATGAGCAGATGTTTCAAGCTGTAAAGAGATGTAACAACAACAACAACAACAACAACAACAAATCACATTGCTCCCCCAATCACCGAGACCTTGTGTCTGTCTCTAACCTCCATCGCTTGCTGTTCTGGCTCCACCACGGTGGAACGATCTCCGCACAGACATTAGGACAGCAGAGAACCCTACCCAACTTCTGCTGCAGGCTGAGAACTCATCTGTTTCACACTTCATCTTGGCCCATGAAAAACTAAACAAATTATTGTATATATACAAAAAAAAAAAAAAAAATCTGTTTTGCATAAAACAGCACTTAAGCAGTCTAGGCCTACGTATAGATCTAACTTTATTGCATGATTCTTCTTTAGCAAGACGCTTTTGTCCAAAGCGACCGAACAATCAGTGCATTTGTGGGGTTCGACATGAGGACAGTTGGAGTTGGGGATCGAACCGCCAACACGCTCTACCCACTGAGCTGCTGCCGCCCCACTAAAGCGTGAGCTAAATAAATGTACCGTACTGTTACCTCGTTGCCAGATGCTTTCGTCACGCCACAGCAGCAGCGTAGGATTCTTTACAACATTGGGGGGGGGGGGGGGGGAACGCATCTTTCCTGCATTCGGGGGAAAATTTTGATGCACCAAATTGGGCTTTTTCAGCATCGATTCATGGTGGAAATGTGTTTATTTATGTAAAAAACCCAACAATATTCAGGCACCGGGTGACAATTCAATACATCTTTCAGTTAAGGCTCTCGCAATTTCTGCAGGTCTATTGCTTTCAAATATTTATTTTCCCGGAGATCAACTTTTCTCATTTAATATTATCCCTGCGGAGTCAACACACATATGGGCATGCTTTACTTTCCTCTCCTCCTTTGCATATTTTGTTTGGAGAATTGTGTGTGTGTGTGTGTGTGTGTGTGTGTGTGTGTGTGTGTGTGTGTGTGTGTGTGTGTGTGTGTGTGTGTGTGTCTGAAAGATCCACCCCAATTGGAGGCCTTGTTGCGTCAATGAATAATGTCATAGTATTTTTTTCAAAATAAAAGTCCTCATCTTTTTTCATGTTTATATTGGGGGCGGGGGGGGGGGGGGGGGTAAACCCACATGTTGTAGGGGGGCGATTGAGGGGGACACCTGGAGCGTGGCTTTTTAAATGTGTGTTCCTGGCGACAGAGAGAATGGGCGGGATCACTTCAGAGCACAGCATATCCATTTAAGTCACGTTGGTTTAGTAGCGAGCGTCAGGTAGTGAGGGAGGGACTTCTGACAGGAGGTATGTCCGTTTCCACCCACGTTTCGCATATTGCTTGTCTATGATGTGTCTAATCTTGTCTAATCATGTCATATTGCTTGCTTGTCTAATTCTTCGTCAAAAAAACTATAGATTCATAATTACTCCCTTTCTTTGTCGTCGCCGTTGTTCTTGTTGTTGCCATTTTGTCATTCTCCTCCCTCTGGGGACTGCTAACTAAGTACTAGTACACGGCTCATAAGCACGAGAGCGGAAAATCAGTCGCTGTAGTTGCTTTCAAATGCAAAAATTAATGACCATCACCCAATTGAAGGCACAACAGGCTCCACATTCAAAGACTCTAAATCATTACCGGTTCACATGTATGTGTGTTTGTGTGTGTGTGTGTGTGTGTGTGTGTGTGTGTGTGTGTGTGTGTGTGTGTGTGTGTGTGTGTGTGTGTGAGAATCCTGGATTCTGATTGGCCCTTCACTTTTAACGACACACCCTCTTTCCCAACCAGGGTTCTCGTTTACCAATCACCTCGTCTCGCGCGACACACATACACACATAAAAAAAAAGGGCCCCCGTCCCGGCCCTTTCTGATTGGCCGGTCAGCGGGGAAGGAAGGTGGGGTGTGTGTGTGTGTGTGTGTGTGGGGTGGGGGGGGTGATGAAGACGACGGGTGAGGAAGAAGGGAGGCAGGAAGAGAGAGAAAGATCTTCCTGACGAGGATGCTGAGTGCCAATTAACACAGCGACGAGCGGCGTGCTCTGGCGCGGGTGCGACTGTGTGAGGCTTAATTAATGTTTCCTTTTTTTTTTTTTTTTTTTCCCTCATCCTGCGTTGTTTCTGCGTAAAAAAAGAAAAATGAATAAATAAAGAAAGAAATGAAAAACCCCTCCGCTCATCAGGCTGATTCGAGCCCCAGTTGGAACAAAGTCTAATTTGCAGCACACTCTTTCAATCTCCAACACTCAACTTCAAAAGTGAATTCTACTCGCAAACATCTGTTCTCCCCCCCCCCCCCCCCCCTCCCCAGAACCTCCGTCTACACTTCTTACCCAGTGTAACTCACTGTGCACACGCCAACCCCGACCCTGCCAGCTGAATCCCTCTGATCAGCCTGAAGGGCTGCTGCGCTGATTCCAGTAAGTCCCACTCCCTTTGAGCCTCTTGTGTGTGCGTTTTTTTTTCCGAATTATTTTTCTTAAGCAATTTATTGGGTTTTGCAAGAACATGGGATTGTCTCACCCGAGCAATTCATGAGAAACAAAAAGGTAAGTATTCCCCATTATAAAGAGCTAAATAAGTGACAAGTGACGTAACTCTCGAGTGCATCTTGTGGTTTTAAGGTGTCGGCTCGGGCTCAGGTCGATGAGAGAACCGACACGATTGGTCCACTGTTTACTGCAGTGTTCCCTGATCCATAGGAGGAGGGGGAAAGAGGCCATAATTAACATGACTCCAGTCGCGCGTACTCCCTGAATTGGAGTCCGCCTGCTCTATAACTTAGAACATCTAAGTGGAGCGGTTCTAGCGTTGATAATGAGGAGCAGCGAGGAGACAAAAGACTGCGGGGTTTTCCCCGGCGCTCCAAGAACGCAACGTGATGACACCCCGCACATTTCCATAACGACTTGGTGCTAACACACACACACACACACACACACACACACACACACACACACACACACACACACACAAGCACACACACACACACACACACACATACACACACACACACACACATACGCACACACACACACACACACACACACGCACACACACACGCACACACGCACACATGCACACACGCACGCATGCACACACGCACGCACGCAAACACACACATGCACACACGCACACACG
>JAXIVH010000005.1:7228553-7238553 GCA_036785325.1 Urophycis tenuis | reverse complement strand
GCGGGTGTGTGTGTGTGTGTGTGTTTGCAAGTGTGTGTGTGTACGTGGGTGGGTGTGTAACACTGAAATAGCTTTAGCATGGGTTGTCAGTCTTGATTGGCTAAGACATGCTAATACATCTGCACATCTCCTCCACAAACGCCGCCGTGGAAATTTGGTGAAATCCGCGTCAAAATAAATCTGATTAGAGGGCGCGCTCATTGATTTCCGGAGTTCTCCCCGTAAACTGTCCAGGCTTAGAATCCAATTAGTCCACGTTAATAAGCGACGGCACACATCAGCACACTTTCCTGGGTCCAATTTGAAATCTTATATTGACTCGAGTGAATCAGATGATGCACGGTTGTGAGGAATCTGTTTTAATTGTCACGCACACGGCCACTGTGAGTGGCAGAATGGCTCCTTCCTTGCATTAAATCACCCCCCCCCCCCCCCCCCCCCCTCCTCCGCCTCCCCCAGAGACTATCCCAGCCCAGAGCAAGGAACAGTCAGTAAGTCCCCAGTCGTCGTGGCAGCCACCAATTAGCAACCTTATCAGCCTCCATCCATCCTGCTGTTTTTTTTTTTTTTTCTCTTCGCTGCTGCAGCAGAACCTTCAACGTGGTCGCAGGACAACAGTGATGAGCAGCATGAGGCCAGCGCGTTGGGATCGCGTGATTCCTGATTGCCGCTGCCACCGTTCCCTCTTCCCATAGGAGCGGATCAATACATGTGTCTGTCTGGAACACGCTCAGAAGAGACAGCATCGGTGTCCAAACTAATCAGTCTTGTTTGGGCCATCGTCACAGGCAGGGGAAACGGAAGGGAGGTGAACCGGAACGTCAACCGCTGAACTCCCAAGATTTGGAAGGGAAGAGGGCAGCACACTTCTGAGTTCTTCAAGTTCCTTGCAGAAAAAAACGTTTGTTTTGTATACCGTGCCGTTTAGTTTTTTTGTTCACTGAGAGGTGAAGAGTTAAGACCCAACGGGGGTCTTTGTGGAGGAGCGAAAACCAACAATATAGTTGTGGAAATTAACCAAAACAAATCACAGCACACCTTGTATTGTGTGACCAATCACGCAAAATGTTTGCATTGCCGACAGAGATTTTGCACAAAATATTGGAGGCACCACAAGCAATTTCTCATTTTCTCTGCAATCATGTCGTTTTGGTCTTCCGACCAGAATAACCTCAGCATGATAATAACCTTGCTTGTTCAGAGGTGACAAATGCAGAGGTAGTGATAGATGATAGAAGCGGTTTTATGATTAGTATGAGATGTAGTTAAAGTTGTATTGTAATTACTGTGAGTAATCACTAACAGTAATAGCAGCGGTAGTAGTTATAGAGTAGAGTAATTGACAAGTGTTTAGACAATAGAGTTTAGAGCAAGGGTCTCCAACGTGTTGCTCGTGAGCTACCAGTAGCTCGCCACCCCATTCCAGGTAGCTCGCCAAAGGGTTAATTATATCCAATCAAATTCATAGATGTCCCGCTCCCTTCTTACACAAAATGATTACTTGCCAATCAGTTGTCAATCAAACAGTTGTGCTGCTTAAAACGTACTATTTTTACGAAGAGTGGGAAACAGTTGTTTTGTTTCATGAACGTAACGTGATGTCTTAATGCAAAATATGAGTTGTGGACACCAACATTTTGTTAATGTTCAGGCAAAACAAGCTTATTCCGTTTGTTTAGTTTGAAATAAACTATGACAATAAATGTTATAATACATGAGTAGCTCTCGGCCATTTTGATTTAGCAAAAGCAGCTCTCAGAGGAAAAAAGGTTGGAGACCCCTGGTTTAGAGTAATAAAGGACTACCACCCACTTAATGCAAACCTCCCGCAGAACACATGACACACCTTGATGTCTGAGGTCATTGTTTCATGATTAATCCCAAGAATCCCAAACTTTTTAATTCAGCTGCCACTTCAATGGGATTAGTGCATGGCACATTTCCCTCCATCTACACCGAAAGTCTGCTATGGGACCTTTTAAGCCATCTGGGAAGGATTGGCCCTCCTATTAAAACTGTGTGCGAGGGGTGGAAAGAGTCCAAAACGTAGGCTTCTGTCCAAGGCTGGTGTGTGCACTGACAACCTGAGGAGGGGACAGCTTTGAGATATATACTGTATATATATATATATATATATATATATATATATATATATATATATATATATATATATATATATATATATATATACAGTATATACTGTATATAAAATACAATAATTTTCTATTCTATTCGATTCTATTCTCCTGCCCTCAAAATGTACATTTGGTTGTAGTGTGTACAGTTGTAGTGTCAATTGCAATGCACACCTCAGCTCTTTTGCACCCTGAGGATACAGGTGCACGCCTGAGTGGCAGAGAACGGTCTGTGGGTCTGGCAGTGACGGCCCGACAGAGGGCCAAGCAGAGACAAGACACATATGGAGGCATCTCTCTGTCCCCTTTGTGATACACAATCTGTTCTACACCATGAGGTCCGCCGACGGCACAGGGCTCGGACAGGCGCTCATGTGAGTGCCCGTGAGCGGGCGTTAAGCCACAGACATGTCACGACATGCACTACGGCTGTGTGTGTGTGTGTGTGTATGTGTGCACTGCATGCCGCACCTGAGAGCACACAAACGCGTGTAAAGACAACTCGAAAAGCCCTTTGGAGTTTGGAAGGCGAGTCAAAATCTCAGCCGAGGTTTTGGCATGGCCATCTCCTTCGCTGTACACCATCTGACTCGTTACACCTCACAGCTGTTCAGCTTTCAGGCACAGCCCGCCCAGCCTCCAACCCAGACAATCTCTTACCCAGCCAGCCTCTAACCCAGCCAGTCTCTTACCCAGCCAGCCTCTAACCCAGCCAGCCTCTAACCCAGCCAGTCTCTTACCCAGCCTCTAACCCAGCCAGCCCCTAACCCAGCCAGTCTCTTACCCAGCCAGCCTCTAACCCAGCCAGTCTCTTACCCAGCCAGCCTCTAACCCAGCCAGACTCTTACCCAGCCAGCCTCTAACCCACTCAGCCGCATACCCAATCTCTAACTCACCCAGTCTCTCACCCACCAAGCGTCTCATCCACATGGCTTCCAACCCAACCAGTCTCTCACCCAGCGTATTACTCACCCAGCCTGTTACCCACCCATTCTCTTACTCACCCACCCAGCCTCGCACCCAACGTCACCCAACAAGATGTGATTTTTACTTCACTACTTAGATATTGTACAGCAGTCCAACTGGTGTTCAATTCGGATGCGCCGATCAAGTTTCAAGCAACTGGGCTCTACTAAGGGAAGCTTCCTTCGGCTTCCAAATGATAAACGATTGTCTGGAGAAGCAGCGCAGCCAGGCTGAGGCCCTGCGTCCCTGCTTCACGCCAGACGACCACTGCGTAGAAGCGGACATCACGTTCAACTGTCAGAGGCTCATGAATTGCCTTTTAACATAAGCTCTTAGCCTTTGCACTCTGGTTAAATGAATTTGAGCACCTAAAATAAAACCACTAATGCAGCTTGCCCGCTCTCGGCCCAATCATATTTCACTGTCACACAACGTGCACACAAATTGATGTCCTTTATACTCTCGGCCTGATTCCGCCGTGGCCCAGGGAGTCATTTGGCAGGGAGAGATGGTCTTTTTGGCTGAACACGTCCCGTCTGGCTCCTACACCACACATCCCATCCCATCCGCTTCCATTCGGCCATTCTTCACGGTCATCAGGTCCGAGCAGATATGGTGAGTGCACTCATGTTATATAATGAAACACAGATATACTCATGTGGTGGAGTTGGGCATCCATGCAACACATGAAGCCATCTTCATCTACACATGACTGAACATCACTAAAAATTAGTAAAGAGAATAACCCTTGCAGATGATGACCACGATGATGATGATGAGGATGATGAGGCTGAAGATGATGATACTGATGGTGATGATGAGGATGATGATGCTGACAATGATGATGATGATGATACTGATAGTGAAGGCGATCATGAGGATGATGATGCTGACAATGATGAAGATACCCCCCCCCCCCCCCCCCAGACCATAGACTCCACTAATCACAGTCTAATTGGTAAGTGTCTGTGAGTGTCGTCCAAAGGAAGAGCAGAAATCGCAGCGCTCCAGGATTCCTGTTCCCGGAAGACGCAGAGTGCCGTGATCTCTGTTGTTATTGTTTTTCGGCGGTGATGGAACACGACCGCGGGGTTGTATCGGAGCCCTAAAAACAACTTAAAAGCGCGTCTAATTGGTGGCTGATAAGTAAAACCCGAGACCAAAAAGCAAAAACTTTGATTGTGTTTTATTTCCGCTGGAGGGAACTGCAGCACAGCACGACTGATGAGTGTGATTATATATCACAGTGCGGACTAATCAGTGTGTTTATCCCTTCAACAGGCATACATCATCGGCTTCTCCTTCACGTTCATTAGAAAACAATACGGTGCGGTGACGATTTCAGTGATTCAGGCGTCCTACTTTCATTCACATCGGCCTTACGCACACACACGCACACGCACACACACACACACAGCCACACACACACACACACACACACAGCCACACACACAGCCACACACACACACACACACACACACACAATCCTCCTATTCAGTAGTCTGACTCATCATTCTTAACCAGAGTCATACACACGTGCACACATACACACACACACATGCATGCAAATACACACATACACATGCATGCATGCACGCACGCGCATACACGCACACACACACACACACACACACCAATGTCTCCAGCAGAAAGAGGCCACCACACAGCGGAGTTCCTCCTCCCGGAGAGGTGGCTAAATGAGGCCTATCAGGGCCATCCTCTTTCTCTTCCACTCCTCCATTCTGTCTCCATCTCAGGCCCTCCCCTTCGCTAAATGCTACTGCACAACTCTATTGACCGAGCAGCTGTGTTCCTGTGTTCCAGGGTGGCCCCGTTGCTGTGTGTGTGTGTGTGTGTGTGTGTGTGTGTGTGTGTGGATTGGAAACACTGAGCGCTTTTCGTTCTCAGCCCCTACATGGGGTTAAAGGATTTGGGCCGGTTCACCTCCTCTTGACACACAGAGACGCGCTCGGAAATTGGACAGTCGGCCATCCCACCGACATCCATCGTGTCCCCGAGTCGAGCGTTTGGCAGCCGCCCCAGCTGTATCTATCTGTTTTGTCCGAGACAGGTGAACGCATGTGACCCGCAAGGTGACTGTTTGTGCGCCACTGTGCATGCCCACAGACTTACAGCGACCGAGAGGCCAGCCAGTTTTCTAAACGCTCAGACGTCCTGTTCCATGAGCCAATTTCGGATGGACCCGTGGATTTGTTTCCCCCCCTGCTTCGATTCACCGGTTGCAACTCAGTGGGGAAAAATACTTTTTTTTCCTTTTTGGTTTAGTTGACACCCCTATTCTCTGTGCATTCGTACAGCGTAGCCGGGGGGGTTGAACAAAAGCTACGGATGCTGCTGAACCCTCGTTTGGCATACAACCGATGTCATAACCGATGTCACCCGACGGCTGAACCCGTCCAACACCGCGCTAGGAGGCGGGTCGGACAAAAGTCATGGCTGATTTCCATTTTCGACAGAGACAATGTCCACAGTTAACCCGGGGTCTTAGCAAACCGTCTAAATCCTTTAAGGTGACATGGGTGCCTGTGTGGGGCGGGAGGCGGGTCAGTCCATGTGAAGTGAGTTGATTTGACACGTCGCAGCGTGCCTAGCTTGTGAACACACGTTGACGTGTCTTTGACCATGTCAGAGATTCTGACAGGCTAACACCTCAATAAAAACCTCACAAATCACACAGCCGAGGGCTGACCAGCTCAAGGAGAGAAAGTGTCTCGCCACGGTAGAAGTACACTTCTGAAAGCTCCATCCACTCACAGGGACGAGTTTCTCCTTGGGGAGGGGGAAAATGGAGTCAACGTAACAAAACAGGAAACGAGTCCTGACTCCGCCCCTTTTCCGTTATTTGGTTTCCAGCTCAGGCTCTGAGTCGCCTCCCCCCGCCCCCCTCCAGAAGTTCTGCTACAGCCAGTCTTCCAGAACTGCTATAGTTGGACCGCCGGATCCGAAATAACCCAAACCCAACTGGAGCCGGCTGACCTCTGCTGAAGGATTTAGCAGGGACGTGTTACGAGTGGAGATCAAGCTCCTCGCTAATGAAGATGACAGACACACGACTGCAGTTCACTTTTCATTAAGACCAGACTGTGTTTTTTTTTTTTTCTTCAATAAAAAAGCAATAAGGGAGTTAGACTAAAATGAGAACAGAGGTCTTGAGAGAACAGAGATGCAGAAATGTCACACAGAGAGAGAAAGAGAGAGATAGAGAGAGGGAACTGGAAAAAAGGAGAGTGGCAAAGATAAAAGAGAGGGTGACGGAAAGAGAGATGGAGAGAGAGAGAGAGAGAGAGAGATCTTTATTGAGCAGGTGTGTGCTTTCCAACAGCACCTCATTTCATCCGTTCCCCAGCCTTGCCTCCTTGACACAACACCTCGGGCTCCTTTATCCCTGATAATGTCCTCCCTGCTGGAAGCAGACAGTCCAGCGGGAGCTAAGAGTGAGTCATCGCAGTTTAACGCCGTTTATACTTCCTTTCATATATCACAGGTTGCACAGAACAATGGACACAAGTCTGGCTATAAAGTATTTGCATTTCTATTCTCCTGGAGAGGATTGCATCTCAACCTCTCAGAGTTTGGTCCATTAAGGCAATAAACCCAGATCCTCCTCATGGCCATCCACGGCCCGATTGTGAAGGGAATAATGTGTGGGGCATATAGAGAGGGCACACAGAGACTCCCCGCTGGGCTCCGTTAGGAGCAACCACTTGCCACGATCTCTGCATCGCGAGGGCGACGGCATCCACAGAGGACACTCAAATCCATTTGGCATTCAATTGGTATTCAATTAGTGTAGATATATATATTTATATAACCATAGGGAGAGAGAGGCAAAGCAGTGAGTGCACTCGTGTTGAATGCAGTAGAGTACATCGGTGCGCACTGCGACATGAATCAGTTATTGTAGAGTAAAAAAAAATGTAAATGTAATTTTTAAAGAATTTTCGTTATTAATCTTTTCATTAAAGATTTTATACACAAAAGAAATATATGCATAGAGATACAGTATATGTATAGAAGAAGGGTTAAAAAAATGAAAAAAACAAGGGGAAAAATATCCACAAAGGCGGGGGACCCCCTCGCGGACTTCGACCCGCAGTCACGGTGTGTTCACTGGACGTGCGGTGAAACGCCGTGTGGTGGAACGCCGTGCGCATCACCAGGCTGGCCAAGCAGAGAACCACGCGGCAAGTCCACGGCCCCCCCAAGAACATTCCGGCTCGTAGATTTCAAAAAGAATCCAAACTCAACCCGTGACGCCGGACCCGCTTATAACCCCCCCCCCCCCGGCCTCCGTGTCCAAACACCATCTCCAGAGGACCGACCTTGAGTACCCAAGCGGCAGCACCGGACGAAGGAAATTAAAGAGATGAAATGGTTAACCATTGTATACTAGCAATGGTTAACCCAGCAATTGAAATGCTTGAAACTTGTTCCGGTGACTTTCTTACTGTATTAGCAGCAATGAAATGTTTCACCTTCTTATGACAAATGTACTCTTTGTAAGTCGCTTTGGATAAAAGCGTCTGCTAAATGCCCTGAATGTCAATGTAAATGTAAGTGCAGCCTTCGGGCAACGCCGTGAAGCTGATTCCCGGCAGCCGGTCCAGAAGAGATCATCACGGCGATGAGCAGCAGATATGAGACCGACCCGAAATACCAAACTCTCTCCCGCTCCCCTCCAAAAAACACGCCCTGCTCGAGGTCCGCCTGGCCTTCCGGAAGACTCCGGTCACGCGTGATGAGCGCATGGGCAGAATGCAGGCAGGTAGCCGGGTAAGGTAGGGAGACAGGCAGGTTAGCCATCCAATAGTCAGCATTTGATTTATTGAATGCTGTTGGAATGCAAGGAGAATTTCGACAGCAAACAATGGCAAAAAATGGATCGAAAGTAAACTGCCCACCCTGGCTTTAAGGTGCCATTCGGTCAACGGTGTCGTTTTTATTGCCCGGTTCACACTGCTGGAGATAGCTTTGAGGTGTCTTTTTTGGACAACTCTTTTTGACGTTTTTTGACCAAGTCAACATAACAGGTCTGTGTCGTTGTTATGACAACATGACTTCAATCAAGACCAGACAACCTAACCCAATATCATTGTCATGACGACTTGACAACATAATCCGTCACGACCATGCCATCGTAGGCCCGGTTCAGCCTTGAGCCTCGCTGAGGCATCGTGGACCGAAGTCTGGACACTTGATGACTCCAATGACATAAAGTCACCGCTGTACTGCCTTCACTTCATTTTGGGCTCATTTGGCGCCAGAAATCGTTAAGCATTGGTAAATATTTCTTCTTCGAATTGCTCATTTGACGACTGAAGATTTGAATATTATCACCCTCTGACGACCATTTGTCATTTTTGAATAAGTCTGTCTATTGCCTTTGTTATGGCGTTCAGAAGTATTTAGCAGTGTGATAACAGTTAATGACATCTTAATGATTAGACCCAATTGTACCACGTTAGGTAGAAGAAAATATTCACGGCACGTTTTCTAGTTATCAATCATAACAAAGGCAGTGAGAGATTATTTTGCCCCGGTTTATGTCAGGTTGTCAGCACAAAGACATCTCCAGACGACGTCAACTTTGCATCAAAAATTGGACCAAATGACGCTTGAATGAAAACACCCTTTAGAAATCGAGACTCCTTCATTGGGGTTGGTTGCGGTTATGGTTAGGGTTATGGTTATGTCGGTGTCACGTCGGCCATAGGCCTATGCACGCCTATTCAAACAAAGTGTTACCAAACGTGTTTCAAGTGAACACAGGCGTTGCCGCAACGGTCACAGCTGTCTCGTGCTAACCGCAAAACAAAAGGCGACGAGTGGAGCCTTCTCTCGCACGGACCCCAGGCCGGGGGACGTCTGGAGCTGTGCAGAGAGCCGCCTCGTTACTCATTTCATTACAGCAAATTGGGAGACAAAAATCCCGGTCACACTTTGATTTCACGTTGATAGTCTCCTCCTTTGTAGTGCTGTTTCGCTTAACGCACTGCATTGCGGCTTCACTTCACTTTGCCAATG
The DNA here is from genome assembly GCA_036785325.1 of Urophycis tenuis. Classification (NCBI taxonomy): domain Eukaryota; kingdom Metazoa; phylum Chordata; class Actinopteri; order Gadiformes; family Phycidae; genus Urophycis; species Urophycis tenuis. The sequence continues at coordinate 7,229,407 of JAXIVH010000005.1, read as the reverse complement.
TGCTGATGCTGATCTACGCCCTCCTCGTTGAAGTTGTGGCTAAATGACTCATTTTACATTTTAAGTTACTAAGCGGAAACAACTTGTGTTTTGGTCACGTTTCCCTGGGTTGCTGTTAGCCATTATATCCCCGTTGCTAGCTTAAAATAAGAAATGGCACGACTAAATCTGTACGCTAACAGAACCGTGACATCGCCAACACCGTATCACATCGGACCGTACGTCCGTACGCGGGCCGTTTCACCCCTGAGATGTATATAGCTGACATACAACAGTACATGGCATATGCACCTTGTTATTGACTTGGGAATAAGCACACACTATGAAGCGTGTGAGCAATTACATGTATATATCACAGAGTCAGACCTGGTCAAAATACATTTCAAACTAAAAACTAATTATGCGTTCCTTGTTCGGCAGGCATAATTATAGCTCCTACTCATCCCCCATTTGTATAACAACCACTATTCCTTCAAATCACATCTGATTGTGACGCACAGCAGTGAGGAGCTGTTGCAGAGAAGCCAGAGGTTAGCAGGATAGAACAAATGAGTCTGAGGGACAAGGCACCGGGAAACAAATGCAGCATGACGACTAAAACAGACTTAATGTTCTTCAAGTACTGTACGTAACGTATGGCCCCCACGCCCCCCCATGAAGTCTGAAATGGCGAAGCCTCATTCAGCGGCCACGTTGCCATACTGCAAGCGTACGGCAATTGGTCACTGGCGTTGTCATGCGAGTGTGCAATAATTGGCCGGCAAAGAGCAGAGGAAGGGAAGCCGATGGAATGAAATGACTTGAGATTGCAAAGGAGCAACGTTTTCAGGCGATTACCGCACATCTTGGCAACC
>JAXIVH010000005.1:7221053-7223553 GCA_036785325.1 Urophycis tenuis | reverse complement strand
GGGGGGGGGGGAGGGGGGGGCTGAGTGGATTGGCGGTGAATAGAATAAGGGTGTCATGCCCTCCCGGTCTCCCGTCTCCCCCCCCCCCCCCCCCAAAAAAAAAAAAGAAAGAGAAAGGAACGGGGACCAGTTCGTGGACAATTCCCAAGCCTCTTCCAACACCCACTTAAGTCGCAGCCACCTTTATGTCTCTGCCCCCATCACTCTCTCAGTGTTACCTGCTGCTCTTTCTCCCACCCCCGGCCCCTCGGGGGCTGGCAGCCAGACGCCGCTCTGATGTGGAGGAGTTTACTTTGATCATGACTGATGACAAAAAAATCTAAGTTCTCTCTGCCAGCAGTGTTCTCTCTCACACACACGCACACGCTCCGCACGCACACGCAAGCACGCGCATGCACACACGCACCACACACACACACACTTGAAGTCAATAGTGAGATGCTAGAGCACAACAAGCAGTCAACAGAAATGATCAAAGATGCACTTGAACCTCCTGACATAGACATGATTTCCAACGTTGCCTCACATATGAATTATATATTCTATCTATTATTGTTCAATTATCTCCAGAGACTACTGTTTTAAAAAGGTGAGCAGGAAATTATATTTTAGAAGCATGTTTTTGTTATACTCGAAAAATGAAATTCTCTTTACATCCTGACAGCAATCAAAAAAACATTTTGCTCTGAATAAATAAATAAATAAAATTAAAGCCACGTAGGCGTATATGTGGCGGTCGCAAGCCTTTTATAAGTTCGTCCAATCATTGGATGGCATGCCTGTCTGTCTGCCTACCTGCGCGCATTCTGCCCGCGCACTCAATTGCGCAGGACTGGGTCTTTCTCACAGGGCTGTAGGCAGACCTACCGCTAACGCGAAGGGGCTGGTCACGTTGTTGACAGGGAGTGATTTTGGAGGAAGGCCAGTCGGGAGGGGTGTGATGTTCTCACGGTTAGCTTCTTTCAAAATCGAACATACTGTGGTTGCTTGCTCCAAATAGCCTCCTTCAAATTAAGCATAATTAAGAATCACTATCACCGGCAAACCGACAGGGAGAGTAGTTTGACACATACAATTCATTCAAGCAAATTGAGCAGGCAGAATTGAAAGAAATACAAAGAAATAGTAACTGCGTTGTTATTACTGTGGCTCTGTGTAGTTGTGAGATGATACCAAATGTGCAGGGAGACGACGCGGACAATCAAAAACGGTCAAGTGGTTACTTAGAATGTCTTTTTCAATGACAAAGGTCAGCCGACGTAGACGCGCTTGCACCTGACGCAAATGTAGGCGTGCGTGTGTGCGCGTGTGTTGCACTTTGCAATACGCTCCACTCTCTACCCCTCCATCCCTGACTACCACAAACCCCAACTGAGGTAGGCTCTCCTCTTCTACTCTACTCTGTTGTTGTTCTCGCTATACCACGAGACCCACTTTGATCTCTGACGTTGTTGCGGTGGAAACAAGACCTGTCACCGGCGTGATGTTGTGAGCGATAGGAGCTTCCCTGTTCGCTTGCATAGTGAATAGTGGACCATCTCTACGTCACGATGCTGAGAATCGGCTCGCAGGGGATCCAAATGTATTGAAATATATTCATGTATGCAGTTGTATGATATGAAACCACCATCGTGCTGGCATATCACATTTATTCCGTATTTTCCAAGTCCATAGCACCATTTGATTTAGACTGATGTTAAGTCGCATAATGTGATGCTTGCAGGTCTCATTTTACGCACGGTGGTATGTGTTGAAGCCTACAATTAAATTAGTTCGCGACGATACTGATGGGTCCATGTACTACATCATCCAGATGCGGGTCAGTGACGAAGTGGACATCTGTGACAATTGACATGTATTAGAATAATTAATGTACGGTGCAGGCGTTCGAGTTTAAACCTGGAGTTGTAGCCTAGATTTTGCGCGCAAGTGGATAGGTCAACCAACCGAGATCACCCGAGTGGAGGAGAATCAAGGACAGCGGGATAAATAGTTTCGTGAAATTGTAACAGCATACTACGGTTTCATCACACGAGTGTCGATGAGTCTAGAAACATGTTAGAGACGTGAATTTCGGCCGCACACACAAAACACATTGTGGGCTTTGGTTGGGGCGCGCCGTGTGCGTGCGTGCGTTGATTGATGGTGTTTGTGTTTGTTCACACACACAACACACACACACACACACACACACACACACACGTGTGTACGTAATGCACGAAGGTGCATAGCGTAGGCAGGTGTTTGTCTCAAACTAAAGTTTATATTTCACCATGAAATGGCCGGCAGCACTCATCGCAAAAAAAAAAAACTTTAATTAGTTGGTTTATCAGAAAAGGCGAGTCCTACCTTGAAAGTCTCCCTTTGTCCACAATTAAGAAGAATTGTTGTATTCCTCTTTTTCTGGTTTACAGTTGCGGTCTATGCCGCCGGTGCCAAGGACCCTCGATGCGTTCCGCGGTGCAGCGTGCGCAGGCAGAGCTCGGTGAGAGGAAAACTT